>JBCJKH010069467.1:43677-69413 GCA_039877255.1 Loriculus beryllinus | reverse complement strand
GTTCCATAGCCCTGGTCTACATTCAAGCATATTAAAAAACATTTTGTTTAAAGTGCCCAGATTACCAAACAATTCAAACTGCTTTGTGTGACTGCCCTGTCCTGCCCGTTATTTACCACTCTGCCTATCTCTGTGCCATAAAGTTATCTATTAACTTTGTTCCCTATCTTTACTGAAAATGTTGAATAGCAACACTCCTGATATCAATTCCTACAGAACTATAATAGAAACAATCCATTCAGAGATGACTGCCCAGTGACAGCCACTTTTAGACCTGTCAGTTGGCCAGGTCTTAATGTATTTAATGTGTACTTTATTGATACTGTTTTGTGCTAACTTCTTAATCAGAATGTAATGCAGTGGCAAACTGAATGCCATAAAAAGTCTAAGTATACGATACAAGTATCTTTATCAATCAAATGTTTAATCTCAGCAGAGTAGAATCAGATCTGACATGACCTTTATTCCATAAAATCATGTTGACTGAGCTCCAAATACAAAACCCAAATATTTATCAAACATCACTTCTTTTTCTACGTCATTCATAAAGCTTTTACCATCACCTACGAGTGCATAACATGGCTAAGATAAGGGAAAAACAATCTGTGTTGTGATTAAAACTCAAATCTGTTGACTTTACACCTGCAGTTTGTGTATCTTTCCCTGATGTCTTTCACCTCCCTTATCAAACTTCTATACTTCATGTAATTTCATACACCGAGACTGTTAGAAACTTCCATCCCCTGTTTCACCCTCCTTGTTAAACACTACTTTGTATTTTTATTACTGCTTCTATTCCACCCCAGAAGCAGTTGGGCTTTCAGCCAGATTTGTTATCTTTCCAGTTGTGAATGAAGTCTTACTAGAGAACTCTGATTCATACATCTGCCCGAATTCTCATCAGTCTGAAAACCAATTCCCCTCATGTTTGTGAAATTTACCCCATGGAAGAAAAACAAACAAACCTTAAACAAGCAAACAAAAAATCCTATATTGGCAAGAAAGATACACTAAAGCAGGGGAGTGGAGGGTACCACTTCTCTTTTAGTAGTTATTTTTAATTAGTTCCATTGGCCTTCTGATTTTTAATACATATAAAGCGCTTTTAACTCAGAATTATTAATTCTGACAATGATCTCAGCTCTGCCCTACTGAAGTCACTGAGAGTTTTCATATGTATCACATGGCTGTACAATTTGGGCCTAAGCAGCACCAAAACACTGCAAAAATCGTAACAGAAGGAAAAGCCAAAAACTGTTGCTTAATTTGAAGTATAAAATGGATTACTTAACAGTTAACTGAGCCTGTCACACCACTAGCCTGGAAAATATCACTTGACCAGAATGGGTGAAATGGACAAATTTTTAAGTGTCTGTTCCCTTCAACTGCTAGAAGCCTTGAAAAGCAGAATGAGTAAACTGAGTATGAGTAAATGAGTAAATATGAGTAAATTCATTAAAAAATTGCTTCTACCCTGATCAACCTGTGGCACTAAAAGAAGCAACAAAAAAAAAAATCAGTTCACCAGAAACTCAAAACTGGGAAGGGAAGGAAAAATGATGCAAGTCTTCCCATCAGAAGAATTAAACCAATGAACCCCAAATCCCTCCAGGCTTTTTAATTTTTTTACATTTCTCTCATACAAAAGCAATACATAATAGAAAACTTAACTTCTGTTCTGTTTGGGTGAGCCAGGAAGCCTTCTTGCCTCATGTAAATGGAATGGCAGCTAGGCACTTCTGAAAGAAGACGACAATACTAATCAAAAGACTGTCTGTAATTAAAAGTGTGCAGGTTATCAATGAGACAGGCTGCAGGCAGAAGAGCAACAAAAAGGATGCAAGTTACAGCAAGGGGAAACCTGTCAACACACATTTCAGAGCAGCACGCACAAGGCATGGCAGAGGAGGAAATCATAATGTGAGGATCACAGACCCCAGCTAATTTCAGCACTTGAACTTGAACCTTTACTGTAATCAATGTTGCTAAAAGCTGACTCTCATGACAATTACCTTTTTAGACCATTCACAGACCAAAAAATCCACACAAGACTACTAATATTTTAAACCCTGTACTTGTGCTTCTATGTAACTGATGTGACCTAACATTTTTAACCAATTACACAGAAAAGGCTGCCTGTCACTGGAGACTTACAAACTCTACATTAACGCAAGGAATGTCAGAGGGACTTTTGAGCAGGATATCGATTTTTAGAATCTGTTTAAGAATCTAAAGGGTTAATGAAATTTTCTGCTATTGCTAAGCATTTAATCTAGGAATTCAGATGCATCTATTTTACCCTCCATTCGTACACCCTTAAACAAAAAAAAAGGCACACACACCCCTAAAAAAATTACTGTGCATGTTCTGAGTAACACAGACATTTATTTGCCATTCCTCACCTTTACTCAAATCTGCAAGAATAATTAGAAAAAACAAACAGAACTAATGAAAATTA
Organism: Loriculus beryllinus; assembly: GCA_039877255.1. Lineage (NCBI taxonomy): Eukaryota > Metazoa > Chordata > Aves > Psittaciformes > Psittacidae > Loriculus > Loriculus beryllinus. The sequence continues at coordinate 66,955 of JBCJKH010069467.1, read as the reverse complement.
TATACTTTAAATGTCTTTCCATTTTTAACCCATGTCTTGCACTGTACCCAAGTAGCCACATCCTGTGCACTGAGACTTGCAAACAGAAATACGCCATAAATGCTTGCTCTTCTAGACTACATTTAAACCACTTCTTGGATATCAAAAGTCCTGCTTAACAAAGTCTATTTGATCTTGTGATAAACTCCTACCCTAAGCTATGCAATCTGTTACCAGTAACTTGTAACTCTTAAAGAGATGCAAACAGAGGTCGAAAGAGCAGACGCTATTTTTCCAACACTGCCTACACACTCTTTCAGACTGTGATTCCAAATTTCACTGTTCACTGACTAGTGATGAGTATCAAAGATCTGGCAGGATAAGAAAATGAGGTTTTACACTGACTTCACAAAACAAGTGAAACACAGGGCAGTAATAATAAGTTTCCTCTAACAGTCCACGGTCTCTCTTCCACATCTGCGCTGAACTCTTCATTACCTTCTCCCTCGATGAAACGCCCAGTGCCTGCCTCCTCAGGCCCTGAGAATCTCTAACGTCTCAGGCAGCTATTCTGAGCAACCACAGGAATAAGTGATTCAGTGATCATGCGAGTCAAGTATAGCTCTGCAGACTAGAAGTCAAGGCTATTAAGTAGCGGTTCACCTGCAAGGAATCACTCTTGTTAACAAGTAGATTGAATGTTAAGGAGAATGGAAAAAACTACGTAAAAAAAGAGGAAGTCGTAGAACTGAAACAGATGCTATTTTCTATTTTAGGTAAAAAAATCACTAGTATTGGCAGCAAACCCCTTTTTGACTCATGAACTCCACTCTTGCAAAGTGATACAGCAGAGTACCCGGAATAAAGAATTATGCACACATCCACGAAGTTATGTTCTTAGCCAATTTCGGGTTTCATCTCCCATGCTTCTAAGTCAATTACAATTAACATCTGGAGTCTTTTTAAGGCAAGCATTGTTTGTACCAACATTACTTAATCTTCTGGTTAGCTTGCGCTTAAACAGCCCACAGAGGACCTAAAAATACAGCAAGGAAGAGTTTATTTCTCGTAAAGCAACTACAGCCTTGTTATCCTAAAGTGCTATCAGTTAATTTATGACTATCAGAGTGGGTCAGACTCTAATCAAATTGTAGAAACATTTCCAAAGTGATTATTCAATCAAATGACTAACATGGTTAATTAGGAGCCATAAACATTGCTCTGAAGTTCATCAAAGTAATGACTTGCCCAGAAAAATTACTGCTAATTAAATTGCCTGCTGCTTTCATTTCTACCTTATCTAATAAAAAGCCCAACCAATGAAATTTAGCATTGCAGTTTTAAATTGTACTGAATGCTTGACTAAGACCCAGAAGTATTTTTACAAGCTATGCGGAGCTACTTCAAAAGAAAACATTTTAGTGCAGAAATTACAGAGCAATTATATGTTTTCTTCTCCTTAAAGCATTGTTTTAAGACAACAAATGAGATAGAAGTAGGCATAAAATACATCCAGGGCAGGATTCAAGTGTTTGAGATGACTGATTCTATCACCTCTTAGTAATTTTTAGTCTTTGACAAACATGTGCCTGTATTAAGGTCACAAAAGAAGCTTACTTCAGGCTTTTAATGAAGTAATTCACATTTTAAAGTTACATTATCTGAAGAACAGCAGTCTCTTCAAGAAAAGAAAAAACCCAACCCTAACTAAAAACATGGACACATAAAAAAATTATTTATCTTTATTAATTTGAAATACTAAGAGGTCATTCTTCATTGCTTCTCTTGCTAAAAGCAACACAGCAGTCATCTTAAAACAATTAGTATGTCCTTATATCATGTTGGCTTGAAAATATCTTTTCCCAGTAGGTATTGTTTTAAAATTATGTGTAATCTAGACATTGCAGAAATGCCTTCTCGTATGGGACTGTCACAGAGAAAAATACTGGAAGTAAGCTCTGCTGTGCCTTAATGAAAATATATCCAAGCAGAGAAAGCCCAAACAGACTTCCTCAGGACAAGAAAAATCTGCTACTGAATTTAGCAGGCACAAGTTCTAGGTTTCATTATTGAATAAGACCCTTGAGGGGTCCCCTGGTAAGGAAGTATTTCATATTATCATATTGGAATTTAAAGGGTTAGGTTGTCTTAGCCCTGTATAACTCAAAGTGAGTAAGGAATCTTTAAATCCTCTTTTTCTGTTGTGTTTCAGAGATAAGGACCAAGTTTCAGACCCACAATCACACCCTGCAGAGAGACAAGCAGAATTTTAGTTCACATCTCTAGCCAGGCAAGACACAGGGAAGACAAAGCTTCTGCAGGCAGCGGGATGAAGTGACTGAATGAAGCAAAGCAGGAACTGGTAACCTGAACCAGTTTCTGACCTTACATAGCATTCCTAACTGAAGGACATGTTGTTACGTTACACTCTACCTCTGAATTACTTTTTAGTTTACTTTATCAACATCATCTGAAGATTTGGAGGCCCAAGGTATTGCATTACATATGTGCATGTGCAGAGAGAGGGACTGGGAGACGGAGCCTTAGAAGGTGTGCACAATGTGAAACAGGGTGGGTGAAGAAGTCAAGCTACCTGCCCAGCCTTGCTACCTACGTGGCAGCTCAGGTGAACGCAACGGTGCACTGGTGAGTGACTGCCTTATGCAGCGTACCTGCTAACAAGTAACCCAATTTCACCAAACACCTCATGTGAGAATTTATATAAAAACAAAGGTATAAAAACAAAGTGATGACACTAAAACTGCAGAGTTTGTCCATTTATATAAACAGGCTTAAACACGTTGTGCCACTTGTCTTCCTAGAAGCAAGAAATACAGAATACAGTATATGCAGATTCTTTCCTTTTGTGCTATGAGGCACAGAAGGGCATGCCCAAGCCCCCCAGATAGCTTGGACCTACCTAGCTCACACGTGCCACTCACACAAGTCAGCCTGATTCTGTGCCACACACTGTGAATATGCCAGCGCTCCCCTCGGTGCCTTGCAGAGCTTTGTGCTTACTTGAGCAATACAAGGATTCCTCTGGAACATGGAGAAGTGGCTGGTGCAGTGGGAGAGATTTTTACCAAGCTCAGAGCCAAATGTAGCCTTTTTAAAGGAAGATGTTCAAGCTAGAACACATCATACTTTTGGCCTCAAAATTTAAATCATCACAATCACACTGCAAGTAACTTTTCTGCTTGTGGATTTCCATGAATACTGACAAACTGTTTACAAAGGAGTGCTTCATCCACTGATGAAACGCATTTAGCCTCTTGGTGGAAAGCAGCTGTTTACCACTAACAAGAAGCTCTGACCAGCTAAAGGGTGAGTAGCAATACTGAAATCACTGAAAAAACAGAGAAGGCTTTTTATGCAAGAAAGGCAATTCTTCAAACCAGATTGCAACAAGCAGCTAAGGTGGCACCAGGCATCCCAAAGAAAAATGAATGACCTGTGTTTTGAAGGGAGAAGTACCAAATGCTTCTTTTTGATCATGAAACTTACGATCTCGTAAACCTGAAGAACACATTTAGATTAAAACTCTTATGTCTCTATTCAGAGAGACATGCAGGTAAAAACACTAGAACTAATCAGCATTTCCCTGTACTGCGACTGCTGAACTCAAATGCTGGTGGCTCAGGTTTTAGTTCCATCACCTTTAAAAGCACTATCCTCTCAGAAGTACGTAATTACAACAGAGACCTCCAAATCAGTAAAACTCCAGCAATATGAAAGTCAGCATTAAATTTTCATTAGCAGGCTCAGTATGAAAAATGTAAGTACACTGAAGTTACAGGGGTGAAAGTTGTCACTATCATCTCTAAAAATCAATCTAAAAAATAAGTATTATTTTCCCAATTCATTATGCCATTTAAAACATTCAGAATGGAAGGTTTTGTTCATCATTTTGTCTGTCACCAGTCTTCATACCAGCAATTAGGGGAAAAGAAAAATAATCTATGAGAATGTGCACTCATAGACATACACACAAAAAAAACCCTAGGTAAGTAAGATTTGTTTAGTTTAATTTCCTACCTCTCACTTGACAAAAACCTACCGGAGAAGTACATTTGGACCCAGCAGCTCGTGTCTAAGTGGAATTATTACACACATACAGGAACAAAAAAAATAATTCCAAAACCTTAAGCAAACAGCTTCTTTTCCACAACTTTGGTTTTTAGATCTATGACAACATCTAATGCATTTTCTGAGACCAGATGTCAACAGCCTGTCTAGGAGATGTGTAACTTTCTATGCAGCAGAACAGGAAAACAAAGGCTCATACATTCAGCTCCGAATTGAAATTCCACATGGAAGTGATCTTTTGAGCATACTTTAAAATCACGCATTTGCTTTTATTAACCTCAGTAACTGCAAAATGTATTTAAAACATCGCTTCCCTTTGAATTCAACAAAAGACAGCAGTTATTTTCTCTCTTCCTTGCTCCTTTTGTTGGTAATCCTACTGCAAAAATGTCTGTGTTGCTTTTTCTCCCCCGTCCCATCCCCTGCCTGTAAAATCGAACTTGGACAAACACTGCACGGCTGAAGTGACATATTTGAATGGAATTCAGACCAACCAGTTCCTGTTTATGTTTCTGATTTGAGAATGTAGCCTTCTCATTCACTATACATTAGAAACACACCAAGGCCATAAACGGTGTCGGGTTTCAGGCAGGCAGGGCCAAGGAACATTAATCATTACTTTAAGGCAACTGGCAACAGCAGCAGCTGAGGGAACACTACACCCTTCAGCTCCGCATAAATGGACATTCCAGGGTTTGGTGTGTGTGGGTTGGTTGTGTTTCCTTTTTTTTTTTCCCTTCAGCATCCATTTTATGAATGAAACTTCAGGCTGCACAGAGTCCATTCATATAAAAGCTAGGCTCACAGGGCTCAGTCTCCCGGGATCAATCGGTCTTGGGTAAGGCTGATCTGACTGGTTTAAGGCAGGCTTCAGCCTTCCATTACTGATTTAAAATGCAGCCTGTGTCCATTTGACCTGCGTTAATGGACAAAGAGTAAATCCAGACTGTACTCTCAATCCTCAAATCAAATCATTAGCCAGTGCCACTTACTGTAACTGTAGATTTAGAGGATATTTATCCATTTCTTTGAAAAACAGGGACTGCAGGACAATTTTTCAGACCGTACTGTCTGCTTTGAAAGGCAACATAGATGTATGATCTCCTGCCTGTATGTTCACATTAACTTGGTGTTCATGTTTTCCTTTGTTCGTTAAGACAGTATTACAAAATTAATTCTATTGTAATGACAGATTTCTTTCAGACAGAATTAGTGGATACAGGAAACAAGCTGATGGAAGCAAGTGAAAAGTTGAAATTCTGTCTTTCACAGCAATGTTCTGAAGCCCAGGTTTCCCAAGTTTCCCCCTCTGATGCTCTTATTTTCCACTGTCATATCATCCACAGCAGATTTGTGTTTTAAGGGCAAGTACAAAGTGCAGTGCAGCTTAACTCCTGAATGGAATTCATGCTCATTCACTGAAGCAACACAGCAAAGACAAGCTCTTGAAACAAGAGTGTGAAGTATTTTAAACCACAGAAGTGAGACTTGGGAAAACTGCAAAACCAAAAACAAGGAGGGACTTCTTAAACCTAGTCAACTCCAGAGCAAACCTCTACTCCTTCTCCCCTTCTGCCTTTACGCAGCCAGATTTTAATTGAGAACAACTGTACTACTGTGTAAAAGAACTTCTTTAGGGCCATAAGGAGATGCAGTTTTGAAATGTGCATACTGAAGCACCATATTCAGTAAAAGGATAGTCGGTTCTGTTTCACAGAGGGTTTTATAAAACCATGCTCAAAAATAATGCAAATATCTGCAGACCGACAACAAAACCAAAACAAAATTAAACAAAAAAAAGGAAAACCTAGAGAGAATTTAGGAAGCAAGATCTCAACGAGTCACACAGACAGACTAAGAGTATACATGCAAATTGTCTACAGAGATTTAGATGTGGTACATTAGTATCAAGGAATTGTTTACAATGAGCCAAAGAAATGTAGCTATGAGCAAGGGAATGGAACTGATCAAAGGGAAAATTTAGGCTTACGATCAAGAAATATTTCTTAACTGTGAAGTCTATTAGTCTGTGAAATAATCTTCCAGGGGAATAACTGTAATAATAATACTTAGCATATTTTCAAAGCACTGTAAAAATTAGCTAATATAATTAAAGACAGCAGTAGAAGCACCATGAGTTGTGTCTTTAAATACTGCACTGGTCAATGCACTAGAGAATACCCTGGAAAAAGCAATCCTGCACTGATCCTGACAGATAAGATTTCCCTTTTTTTCCTTCATATTACCACCTTCAAATGTGTAAACCTTGCTTCCAAGAAGTATAATGCAATATCAGACTGTTGTTTAAAAAAAGGAAAGCAAAAAAACCCAAGGCAATCTGCAAATAAATGTACTCCCAAGAAATATTTTTTTTTCCCTTGAAATCTTAATTTAAACATTCTCTCACACTGCTCTGAAACTTCATAAATTTAAGGACATGTGAGCCAATCTCTAGGGAAGAGGGTACTACTATGGATCTTTTTCCACATTAACTCTCAGTGATTTTCTTTTCAAAAAAGAAATCGTTAGGAATTCCTTTAGGAATTTGAAAGGAGTCTTGCTTTTTATTCTGTTCCCAGTCATTTGGTAAATAAACATTTATAACATTGATGGCAGAATGCCAATAACATCCTACACCTGCAAAAGCAAACTCAGGAAGGGTTAAGAAGTGTCATTATTACAACTTCCTGTGCAACCTTGATACAGCCCCTTTGTTGCAAATGAATTATGATACAGGCTTTTGCTTTGGCACTCCTGTCTCTTGAGCGTGCAGGTCAGAACTGTTTGAGGGAGAGAGCACCATGCTCTAAACCACTTTGCAGGTGGAGCACCTGCTTCATTAGTTACAGAGGCTGGAAGTTGCGTACCTAATGAGGCAGAACACTTGAAGAAAGGAAAAGATGACCTCCAGATTAATACAGCTGAATGGTCAGTTTTAGGCCCCAACAAAGCCCATTCCATCTCCAACAAAGTTTTCCAAAGCAGTCATGATGCTTCTGCCATTTTTTCTTATTATGTATTTCTTATTTTTGCAGTGCTTACACAGAGACCCTAATCTTCAAATAAAGTCCCTAGGAGCTGAGCTTTGAACATATGTAATACATAATGTTCTTCAGAAATTATCCAGTCCTAACTGGGTACCCAAAATAAACAGGTATATATATCTCTGATGTATCTCTCTGCCTCCGCTCATCTCTTTTAACACAGGGGCAGTTCCCCATCCCTTCTCACATGCCAACGCAAGGTATTTATTGCTTGTGAAGCCTCAGGAATTTAGGGGATGAACAACTCAGAAAGCAAGACACTAATAATTGTGTTTGGATAGTTAATTCTTTAAGTAATGCAACTAGTATTTTGGAAGTTAACTTTGGAAGTGATACAGACAGAACTCAAATTTTCTAAGGTCCATTCATTCAAGCATATTAACTGTGAGGCTACCCTGAAACACAACTGTGAGAATTACCCTGTAACTGTGAGAATTACCCTGCTAATGCCTCTATTCTGCCCATGAATGACTGAGCAGGTTAGAGGCATTATCTATTGAGATCTGGATTTCAACAGATAGATTTCTGGCAACCAGTAATGAGCTGGCAAGCAACAATTCCGCCTCTCCTTACCTCCAACACCACTGTGTGACAAATTTTGAAGTTCCCAAAGACACGCTCACTAAAGAACCTTCCAACCAAAATAACTATTTCAACTGGTCAAAATAAAACATTATATAAACTTAATAATTTAAGGAGTCATTTTAAAAGTAGATTTTTAATATTAATTGGTACATGCATAGCTAGAGTCCTACCTTAGTCTATCTCAAATGCACTACATTAAGAAGAGAAGATCAAGCCTGAAAAAAACCTGAGTAAAAATAAAGCTCAGAATAGATGGGGTATCTCAAGTTTTGTTTAAGTACGTGATTACATGAATTGAATTCTAGAAGTGCTAACTGTGCAAAAAAATGCCCACTATTAGCCCTTCTAAACAAAGATCTTGGGAAGCCTTCTGTAGTGTACTCATTAATGATGCAAAAACTTAAAGCACTCCATGTCTCTGGCTGCATCCTTGTGTTCAAAGTTGCTAGATATAGCATCAAGTACTAAATACATCCAACTGGCAGCATTGGGGAAAGAAAAAAAAGAGTACATGGCAGAAAACAAATTCTGATTGAACATGTATGATGCACTGTGACTTCTAGAAGTGTGGATGTATAAGGAGGAGCTTCTACTCTATTGACATTTTTCTTTTTCCATTATCTCAAACATTCTGCAATAGAAATTGCATACCTGCAATTACAATTACAACTAATTGATCTGCCATTTCCCATGTCATAATTAATGTCATGTTTTTATAGAGTTATAATCATCCCATAATAATACTTTTCATTCAGCAGCTTCCCACAAAGTATAAAAGTATAGTGTACAAAAGCAATGAACTTTTATGAGGCTCTTCCAGAAACATCCCAAAAGGAACATCTTGGTGTATTGCAATGAACTTTTTAAATACGTTTCTATATTCTTAGTTGAGCTGCAATAAAATACCATGCAAAAAAAGACTTTTCATTCTGGCATTCCTCCTTCCCTGAACATCCATAGGTGAAAAATTAAATCAATGATTCAGTGACAAATACATTATGTTTCCTAAGGGGTTATTTAACGTACTCTTAGCAAAGATGGAAAATGATGGTTTCTAGAGAACAGATGGTAACAAAACAACATATCAACAGACCACAGTTGTTGACTGCAATTTATGGAGTGTACAGATGTGTCAACTTAAATGCAGATATTCTGAGGCCAATAAAAGTACTTCCTGATACCAACAGATTAATTTTTCATGACCACTGGTTAGACAGCTATTACATTTTTAAAAACTAATTACTCATCTACAAAAGAAACAACCATTTTGCTTGAACATCATTACTATAAAGTGGAATGTTGATCTTGCTGGCACATTAAAATAAAAAAAAAGGGAAAAAGTAAGACATGACAGGACTGGATACAAATTTGCACATCTTCTTTTTGGAATAAAACTTCCTGCTATTTTTCCATAAAAAATATTCCAAAGAAAGATAAATGCTAGCAGCCAATCCAGACTTAAAGAAATAGTATGCAAGACGGAGATCCCACTTCCTAGCCAAATATGAAGCATGCTTACAGAAGGGCTTTTTTTCACCCTTCAATTTAGCAGGGTAAGTAACAGTGCTTGTGAAGGTTGCAAGGGACAGGCAGTGCCTGAAGCTACAGTCCCCTATTTATTATCTATTGCCACATTAACTAGGCAGACAGTCTCTCTCATCCTGTTCTGTAAGATTAAAGATACACAACTGCCAAAGACATGTATCTCAGAACCTTCATCAATAAGCGGGTGGAGGTCTAAGTTTGATCCTTGTAATCTGAACCCATTTTCATCTTGTCTTATATTTCAGGTTGGAGAAATATCTCACCCAAGCCCTTCCTTCTATTGGCCTAACTCAAATTACCTAAGGATTGGTTCTTTGCTTATCAAGAATATGACAGGAGAAAGCAGTTCTACTTTCCGAATTCCCCTGTTCTAACATAGAAATCAGCTCTAAAACCAGCACTTTACATTAACGATACCACAAAACAGCCCACTAATAGAAAATGCTAGGTTAGCTACAGAAAAGACAACAAAAGCCAGTTCTAGCTTTATCAAATTGCAAGATAGTCTGTCACCGGCTAAACTTTCAAGTGAGACAATTTGCCTTTGGCAGATTAATGGCAAAAACATCTAGGCAAAGACTGAACCAGCAGGAAAGCACTGCAGGTACTGCAAAACCCAGAGGAAGAGTCAGACTGAAGTGAAACAGTACCACCCAGTACTCCCAGCCCAACTCAGCATACAAGTGTACAAAAGTAAGGTACCCTCCTCCAGGAGCACAGTACGGACTCAGAACTCTCTCCCTTTCAACTACAGCTTACGCAGAGCAGGACAGAGATAAAGATTGAGCAGATGCTGCAGAAATCACTTGCACCAAAACTGAAAAACATGTTTTGATTGCATTTTCTTTGCTTCATACTGGTCAACGGTTTACCCCACCTAGCCAACTCCATGCTGTTATAATCTCAGCTTCTCTCCATACCACCATTCCAGCTTTCTTCTCCTTGTTACTTGGTACTCGTTATTAAACTTCTTTTTGTCTTCCCTAATTCCTTCTCTTTTCCCAAGTATAATATCAATATTATGTTTAAATTGTGGCAAACATTTACAATGTTATTCCCTTGATTTATGCTTTTATCCTTTCTATCGCTTATCTTTTCTATTTTGACCAGAAGCTATTGAGAGCAGGCTCTGCCACTGCCTGCTCTGCTTTATACTGCCCACAGAGCAATAAGGCTCTATTCCAGTTGCCACAATCATAATAAACATTATTAACAGCACCAGTGTATTCTCTACATCAGCAACCTGGCATCACAGATTATGTACCTCCACAAAACACAGCAGTATGCACAAACTGAGAAGCTGACACCAATTTGGCTGATTCTTCTCCCTCATTGGTTTTATAGCTGTATAAACCCCACTTCAGTGGAGTTTCTCCTGATTTAAAGTAGTGAAAGCAAGAAGAGAAAGAGTCCTCTATTTGTGGCAGACAAATGAAGGAGCTCATAAAAATGGAGCACACAAATTCAGAGGTCACAGAAGAGAGAGTACAGAACAAACCCCCTCTTAAGGAAAGCTCAGTTTTGTACTCATGATTTTGTCTTCTCTGGTTTTCTTAATCTGCACACTTTTTGGACAGAGAGTTCTGGAAAATGAAGTCCTTTGCAGAGCAAGCAATGGCAGCACAAGTCACACTGTAGCAATCTTACTATTGTGTAATCTATCTCAGATATAATTTACTCTGGAAGACTTAGAAGCCAAAAAAACAAGTTTCAATTTGTACAATCAAAACACCAATAGCACTGGCTTAGATTCATATATTACTTTACTATGCAGGACTAAAGGAAAGTCTCACCTACCTGAATCATATGCAAAATCTCTAGGTTCCTGTTTAATCATCAGAGGAGGGGGAAAATTTTGACTGGCTGCACTGCCAACCATAGCGTTGTGTTCATAAACTGGATCATGGTACTCCTGCTTAAAACCTTGAGGCGGGAAGGGGATGTTTGGCTCAGACATCTGGCGCTGATATATTGGACGTCCTTCCCTTGGCATTGCAGGCAAAGGTGGGAAAGAATTGCAAGGCTCAGAGAGCTGGCGGCGAAATCTAGGACACAAGTTAGAGGAGAGGTCATGTAAAGGGCTTGAACGACATTCCATTTCCAAAAGATCATCACAGGTCATGGTTAGTACTTGTATCACTTTTTCAGTAGCAAACATTCTGCTTATGAACATTCCAATCGCTCCCATCAGGATCATTTAGCAACAAGCAAAGAAACAAAAAAGCCCACTGATTAACACCAGCACCAAGACATGTCCCCACTACTATCTGTTTGGCTTTCAGTATCTTCTCTCAACAGAAGAGGCAAACAGGTAATGCACCAGATTCAAATCAGCAGAAAGACTGACCATAATAAGACAAAGGAGGCTTGGGCAGAGTTTTTGTTCTCTCACAAGCATTAGCAACATACTGCTTGCACTCTAACTTACTATTACCATTCTTACTGCTACACAGAAACCATCCTGACCACAACAAACATTCTGAATAAAGTGTACCTGGAACCATTCCAGGGTGAAAGTCCACAGTTCTGTCCTCTCAGGGATAGCGCTGTGGGAGATCTACCTGCAAGGCTAGCACTGCATTCCAGCTCTAATGGGAAAGGAATGTTAGCACCCAACAAGGAGAGGCTGCAAACTTTTGCTAAGAGAAACAATGCCTAATAATTCCCCTCCTGCCTTAATTTGTTCCCTTGGTCATTTCTAAATGAAAGAAGTCATCCATACAAGCCATGCTGCCACTCACTACTTCCAAATGCTCTTCAGTAGACATAAATGTGAAAATTCACTTTTAAATTAACTTCATTTACATGCAACACTACTCAAGAAATTATGCTTGTTTTTTCTTCCATAAGACATACCTGCCTGAACTAAAAGGCCTGAATGCAATTACTTGGATAGCTGCAGGTTCAGAAGCACAGAGAGGAATGCAAGGATGCTACTTTTCCACTATGCCCTGATCAACAGCACAAAGACCTCCTGTCATCTCCTGCAGATTACCACAGTAACGGCAACCACTACTGCAGTAATACTTTGCACTAAATCACAGCAGATGCAACTTTCTTGCAGCAAATCACCTACTAGTCCTGCTATGACTCATCATGGACAAGACATACTTTAAAACAACTAACCAACCAAATCCCAAACCAACAAACACCTCAACCCTGTGCCTTTCTTTGCAAGTGAACTGATCATTCTTCAGCTCCCTGTACTCTGGATCTGAAAAAAGTTTGGCTCACACAAGCAAAAGCAGATATTCCCTTGGACAAAACTGGGTGAGTGAAGAAGAATGTAGGGGTTTGACTGCACAGGCAATACAATCCTTGACTACCAACTCATACCACATATGTACTATGTGTTTCTGAAACAATTTAAACTCTACTAACTCTACCAACATCTGTCATAATACTGCTCTGAACTTCATCTGACAAATAATTACTATCATTGCTTAATTACAAATACCGTGGGAGCTGCAGAAACTATTACAATGTAGTAGTGGAGACAACGTATTTAATTTTTTTTAATGCTGCTGTAATGTAATATTTTGCAGTAGAAGGAGTACTGCACTGTAGCATTGGGTTTTGCAATTCCACCTACACCTGCAGAAAATAAACTCAGAAACTCAAATGTATTATGAAACAGTTAAGCTGACTGGCACTGCATTCATTTCCCTCTTTTCCTTTTTTCATTAGCCAAAAAAAGAAGCAGAAATTATCATTAAGAACTGTCAAGGAGTGAATCAGAAAATTGCAACTTGAAGTTAAAATAAGAAACAGGCTCACTCACAAAGCCTCAAAGGAAGTTAATAATACTTGTTGTACTGGAAGCTTTGTATGGAATCAAGCCATTTGTTTATACAAGTGGATCTGATTCCTGTTGGTACTTGTTAGGACCACTTATCGTTCATATATTCATGCCCTGTATGAAGACGTATGGGCTGTATGTTCTAGATACTAATGCTATCTAGTGCCACCAATGCATGTTCTAAAGAAATATGCCCTGAGTTACAGGTTTATATATGAACTCACATAGGTAGGTCATTTGTTTCAATGACATTTTCTGAATACACTCATTGTAGCAGCATATCACCTTATAAATCATAAAGATTTGAATTTCACAAAAAATATGAAGTACACATTTGCTTCAAGCTGGAAGTGAGAAGATTCGAAATAAATAAGAAAAAGGGGGAAAAATGTCTTATAATTGTTCCTTTCATTAAAAAAGGAACAAAAACTTCTTTTTTTGAGCCCAAGTCACCTATTTTGACTTTAACACATGACGTTCTTTTACAGAGGGGAAACATTACTGCAAAATGCCCTAAGGAACACGAATATCAAACATGGGAGTGAGAGGGATCGTGTAAACCGCTTACAAAGCTTGTGCAGAGCAAGTGTTATGTGTATAGAAAAATATACCAAGATGTATGCAAATCTCTATAAGTACTCACATTAAGGCTGACATATACCTTCAATATTCTCTTTACAAATTGCTCCAAAACAGAAGACTTTTCCATCTGATAAATCTTACTACTACTCTCTGCACAGAAGTCATTTAGCTTCTGGAGATTTCAGTCTGCTGATAACCTGACTTTGGTGTACATACAGATACAAATTTATCCACTATCCTGTAATCAAAACTGCTGCCTCGCTTCAACTGGGGGCCTGCGTGCCTAGACCACAGTTCACAGCAGAGAGGGAGAGCGGGGAAACATGGTGACTACTGCAGCTGAAGGGGACAATCTAGTGTTTCTTCACTGCCGAAATGGCTTGTAGAAAACCTTGGGTGGTATTTAAAGCTATCTTAGCAGTCACAAAACAGCAACATAAACCTTAGCAACCCCCTTCAGAAGTGATCTGCACAAATCTCTGGAAATAACAGCCCTTACTAAAGCAGAAGCTTTCAAATCACACTGCCAAAAACTGTGGTTATCTTTCCAGGTGCTTCTTAATTTGCTGATGTTCAAAAGCTAAGCCAAGTTTCTGAACATATGTATCTCTTTATATACAGCTAAAATTTTACACGTTCAGAGCAACCACATAACAGAGCACATACAAACAGGCTCATTGTAATAAAGGTGAGGATAAAGAGAATTCCACAAACAAGTGTTTGGTCTCAAAAGTCAGGGAAATCCACTGAGTGTATCTGTTGCACAACTGAGCTAAGACAGTCAGTCAGTTGTCTGGGGATTTCTAACATATCAAAACAAAACAGGGTGACTTAAGGACAGTTGAAACTTTAATTCTAGTCTCTAGCTCTTGTGGTTTTTACTCTGACTAATGTTATGTAAGCACAGTTTACGTTGGTATCTTAGTTTGTCTAAAATATTACATTTCAAATGGGGCTGGAAAAATGATCCACTCTTCCAGAGAATATTCTGAAGCAGTAATTTAACATGGACACTTATCTCTTTCTTAGATAGGTGACTTGCTTAGCAAGAGGCCAGATATTTATATCCAGCATCATGCTTGCTAGTGACTTCATTACCTTGTAGGGCTTAGTAACCTCAAGTGAATCACAGAATCGTAGAACAGCTCAAGTTGGAAGGGACCTTGAAATACCATCCGGCCTAATCTTTGGGAATCATGGAAAACCATAATCGTGGGAAAGGGAACCTAGATGAGATTATCTAGCACTCTGTAACCACTCTCACCAGACAGAAGCAGCAGGTCATTAAAACTCTGTCACTGCCAATATGAACTCCTACTGATTTGCACTAAGGCGGGTGCCAGTCTTTGATAAAACACATGTATTTCTGACAATCTGAACCTTGCTGGTTTTCACCTTGTCCCCCAAACCAAAAGGGAATAGTTGTGGGCAGAAAGACAGCGCTACCCTACATAAGAGACTTGCGCCCACAATTGAAACACTTTCTGTACAGGTCCCTCACGTGTTTTATGTTTTACCTGTGGTCCATAGGGAAGCTGTTATCTTGAATGGACTGGGATGGAGGGAGATGGGTAGGGAAAACCCGGTCAGGTTTAGGAGTCTGAGCTGAGTTTGGGGAGGCATGGTGCAGTGGTGACACAGGAGTGCTGGATGGCGTCGGTGGGTTGGAGGGCCTCATTCCCACTTGTGGCTTCTGATCATAGGCACTATCAGTAAGGCAAAGGGGAAAAAGGTCAGGTTACTTTCTCTGAAGGAAAGAAAAAAAGCAAAAAGTAGCATCTACAGTGAGAAAAAACAAACAAATAAATGTCACATAAGCTTTTCATTTATCAGATTGGGGCAGAGGTATTCTCTATTTTACATTAAGAAGAGCGCAGAAAAAAACATGTTAGAGGCAAGTGGCTCAACACAGCATTTTCTTCTCTGGGGCACAGTATGTATTTTTAAACTATTCAGTCTTACAGTGACATTCTAACAGGAGGTATATAAAATACATAAAAGTAGAAGCACCTGTACTAGAGCACGAATAGCCAGCAGTGCCTGTTAAGACTCTTTTTCAGAGCTTGCACAAACCACAAAGTGAGACAGTAAAACAATACAGCTAGAGGGAAGGGATAACAATGGTATGTTGGCTTAGCTACCCGCACTAGGATGACAGCAGCCTCTCCTGACAGGATCCCTCTCCCCCTCGCTCCCCCCCAAAAATAAAGTGCTGGTGCTACAAATACATAGATGCTATTTTCAAAGGTGTCCTGAATCAGGAAAACACTTGAGCACAATTTGATCACCCCTCTTTCTAGACAGGAAAAATGCAGATCTTAGGCAGACACTATGCATGAACTTGCATACTTGCTTATATCACATACCCTAGCACTCATTGAATCTATCAATGTATACATTTTAATTTTTGAAATCAAAATTACTCCTCTGTGACCAGCCTTTTTTTTTTTTTTTCTCCTTTTATAGCCGAAAAGTTAAACATAAATGCTTTAAGTGCTAACAATTTTGGTAGCACATTAATGAAACTAAGAACTCACAAGCTAGATAAAAGATTCTAAAATAGACTGAAATGCCAATAAGAAATCCTTCACTGCTGACACTAAAGGAAGGAATGACACCTAAGTGCAGACCAAAAGAAAGTCAATAAAGAATGCAGTGGTGTTAAGTCCCTCCACCACCCACAAATAAATAAAGCTTTTATTATCTATCCCTATACAAGAAGATAACTTGCTTTTGAATAGGTAACAAAGATGCAAAGCCTAATTAAATACTATTTTAAATTGTAATCACCCACAAACACACAGATAACATCTGCAAAACTTGTCAAATACCTAATGCATTGCTCAGACCTGTCAATCTCCTGCCTGTTACACAGTTCTCTCTTTCCCAATGTGTGTAACGTATTTTGAAAGTACTTTCAACCCAATTCGCAGAAAACAAGACACTCCTTCCTTCTACTTCAAGCTTGCACCCTGTGTTTTTAAACTCTCGTCATCTCCTATGGAGAAGGAATTGAGAATATGCATTTTGATGAAAAATGCTGCTTTAAAATGGTTATGTGTTTGATACAATTGTAAACAACTCCATCAGTGTTCATCAGCTAAATGCATTATCTCATCAATCTGTTATCTGCTGAAGAGGTAACTTTTGTAAGATCACTACTATGGTTTTATTACTCTTTAGTCAGTCCTTATTTAACTCAGCAGCTCTCACTGCAAACATGCTCCTGATTGCTTTACCTGACATTGTACAGGCACTTTTCCCCATAACTGAACTTGAATGGTTGCTCTTGACTGCAAGTGGAGCCAAGTTCCGAACATGGGCTATGGGGTTCCTTCTTGATTTTCACAGGGAGACCATGAAAGGCCACTGTAAAGTGAAAGAAAATGTAATTAAAACTCAAGTACAATATCAACAATGAGCTTTCTCAAGTAAGCTAGACACTTCTAATTAAACACATGATTAATTAAACCACTGTAATACTAAAAACAATAAAGGAAATAAACATTTCAAGTATTTCTTCGGGTGTCAATTGAAAAATAGACATCAGAGATCCTTTGCATTGGCTATTAGCACTTTTATTGTTTAATAGAATGATGGCCAGGATCCCATCTCATTAGCAGGAAAATAACAGCCCACTTACATTTGGCTTAACTACTGTAAATGTTGTCAGAGGCAAAATACTTCCCAAGCACCAAATGTTTCTAAGTAATATTAGTGAGGTAGCTTTTAGCTATAAATGCAATGGTAGTTCACTTCAAAGAGTGCCACAAAAACTGCTTCAATCTTATCACCAATTTCTGACGCTATCACCACAACACCATAGTTTGAACATCACACTCTAGCCTGGCACAGACACTTGTAGCTCCATAGAAATCCACATACATGCAAGCAGTCCCTGTATAGGGAACCTCAGCACAAAAGCAGGACATTATCATACACCATCAAGTAGTATCATGTCCCTTCCCTTGCATCTGAACTTAGGGAAGACAGTTTGTTACACACTGTATTTTCTGATACTAATGCACCTGCACACATATGCATATGTTTGACGGGGAGGGGGAGGTAAATGAAATGCTGTCTAAGAAGCCAGCATCAGAACTAACAAACTCTGACTTGTAAGAATCTGTGAGTAAGATCTAGATTCCAGATTCTCACCATGGGTTTTCCCACGGTTGGGCAACATTCAGAAAACATTTTCACAAATGGGTCCTCTCATATCCTATTACATGCCAGCTTTTGTGATTGCCTTTCAGCTGAGACATCCACAAGATAGCACTATGTTATTTAGCCGCATATTTTCACAAAACTCACAAGAATTGTTTCTACAACTGCTACCAAGCTACTATATTTGATGGATAATAGTCAATTACCTGGAAAGACTACAAAGGAAAAGAGGTACATAAATACAAGAGGCACAGAGATGAAAAGCAGTGAACGTCACAAGGAAAGAACTTTTTTCTGAGTAAAACGGTCTGAACTTGCACTAAAATAAAAGACCATACAGACTTCTTGGATAAAGATTCACAGATTTTAACAGTGCAACCCAGTCAGCTTTCCACCATAACTGCAAAGCAGGGTGGCACCCCATTGTTCATTTCATGTTTGATAGTGAATTTTTACTGCTGACTCTCCTTGCGTATCTTGGTCAGGTAACACATGCCGCACATTTAATGCACATGATGGGCCCCAAACCTCCAGGACAGTGGCTCCGATGCAAAGGCAGGCAACCTCTTTGACTTTAATCAGAGAATTAAAACACAAGACTTTTTTAAAGCCAGTATCATGTATTTGCACAAAGACCACATGCTGCTCTATCTTTTAATTTTTTTTTTTATTTTAACTTTGCTACTTCCTCGGAGTTAATCTGTTATGAAAAATTACTTCCCTTATTTATTTTTAAATAACGGGAGTACAGAGACTCCCACACCACAGCCCTGTGTGGAGAACTGGCTGGGTATTTCATCACAGCGCTGAGAGCCTGAACGTCTGCTAACAGGCAGTTTTCCAGCTCACTGGCACAGGCACAAGTGAAAGCAGCACATTCATTTTGTGCAATTTGCTTTACCTTCCCACATGGAGTTGGTGCATGTAAAAGGCTGTTAAGTACTAAATTATTCCTTATCAAATCACCATCATCTGGAGTCATGATCAACACTAATTAAATTACTTTCACTGAACACGGCTCCAGCCTGCTGCCTCGGCTGCGAGGTACATTTTATTTTGCTTACTGTACAGTCCTAGCAAGGTACAGGGCACAGTGCTAGAAGGCATCTGTGCTGTAGTTTTAATTAAAGTTTACCTCACCTTCCTCCCAGCTTTATAAGCTAGGGTAAAGTGTATCAAATCAAGTAGGTTAACACCTCCATTTCATTTAGGGGAAGCATTACAGTCCAAAGTGATTTTATATTAGATCTTTATCTTAACTAGGGCCAGAAAGATAATGTAGCCGTAAAATTTAAAGCCTTCCTCGGGCAGTCCCCTGACACAGTCACCGCGCTAAGCTTTACCTGTAACTCCTTAAGCGTACACTTTCAGAGGTAGAGAGGAAAAAAGCCTGAGAAAAAACACTTTCTGCATTTTTGGGGGGCTTTCTTGAAGGCTACTTGACCTTTCAAACCACATCTTAAGTGTGGCTGAAGATGACAGACTTATTCCAACACTAAAATTTCAAACATTCAAAACAGATCTCGCATCATCACTGAAACCCTCCACTCGTCACTTTTCATTTTAGTGTGACACTCGTAGCGCACCTATTAAAACAGATTTGAAACATACACCATTTTACTAACCTTAATTTTATGTTTTCAATCCATTTTATTTTGAGAGCAAGGTTGCTTATTTATACAATCTAATTTTAGTATAGCATACCAAGCTACTAACACATCCAAATTAACAAAATGACATTTCAAACAACCAGCTCCCCACCGCTTTTTGCTTCCTGATGGCAAATTCACTTTACTTAACCCCAGAACAGAGTCTCAACCCTATTAAAGTAACGGGCACTCTGCCTTAATAACGATCTTATTAAGAAGTGACCAAGGGCCAAGATTTCATCCCGAGTGATTACTTACAGATAACTACTTCCAAACTTGAAAGCCAAACAATCTTACAACGTCTATTCAGATGGATGGCTTCAACACCTCATCTCAGTTACTGGGGAAAGTCAGGCATATCAGTATCAGAACGGACTCAATCCACAGACCCTGTCTGGAGCTTCTGTGAAGCCAACATGCACATATAAGACAAGCAGAAGGACTGCTGCCATCTGTAGCAAACTGATTGAGGTAATATTTCCTGCATGCATATTCTCTGTGCGTAAATATATCTGTATCTGCCGAGTAAGACGGCTCACATGTTACGCATAAAGTGCTATTGTACAGACTCAGATTTTATGCAAAACAATAATAATGTCCTCACAAAGTAAACTCACACAGAACACGCAAAAATACAGGGTGAAACCTGCTACCCCTCATTCTGAAGTGCTGTTCTCCTTTGCTATCTGTCAACAGCCTAATCCTAAACATTTTGCTCATGACACCCAGTTTAAATACAAAGAACAATTTTATTAAGAACTCTGAATTTAAAGGAGGAATCATTTTGTTTCAGAGGGGAGTGTTTTGTATATTTTCTAGCCTGAGAAACAGATAGAACTGAATCATTTCTTTTGAGAAAGCTCCAGAAATGCACTGCATCAAATATAAAAGCAACAGTTTAAAATATTTTTCAATTCAAGAAATGATTGCTCAAGACGAAGAAGAAACAAGGAATATTTCACATGAAATTTCAAATCATTTCTGCTTTGAGCAAAAGTCATAATTTTCAAACTTCCTTTTCCAGCCTCCAAGACAAAATAAAATCTGATTCTTTTTTCTGAAGATGAATTAATTTAAGCAAGAAAAAGGCAAAAAATATTACCGGTAATTCAGTGATACTGGCTAAGGGCATGCAATTTTGACTCCACTGACCAAAGAGACAAAGATATGTTATTATCAACACTTGTAAGGCCAGAGCATTTATTATATGGTATAGTCAACTGACAGCAGCAACCTTACTTGTGCTAGTGAACTCTGATGTCTCATAAATGATACTACATTTATTAAGTTCAAGGACTATATGTATCTGCAGAGAAAAGAAAGCAATCAGCAAGTCACTGTAAGTCACGCCCAAAACATTTCTGCTGCATGTTTCTGAACTGCTTTTTCTGAGCATTTATGCTCCCAAATTACCCTCTAAACCTGATATAGTAAATTAAGTAACTAATTTTTATGATTTACTGAGGCAAAACTGTTAACGTGCGATGTTAGTTTAGATAGATTTCTTGAACACATTTAAATAGAGGGAATTTGATTTTCTTAACGGCAAGATGAAAAGGCAGAAGATGTAAAAACATTTGAACTAATACCACTACAACTCCAGATGCTAGCCTGACTGGGGTGACCCAAGTAGCACTTGGTAAAATTTCAAAATCAAGAATAGGCCCCTGTACTGATAAAGCCAACACTGACACACTTTTAAATCTATCTCCCAATACACACAGAAATGCAGCAGGCACTTCAGATACATCAGTCTCTCCAAGATTCTTTACCAGTACATTTACCTCTGCCAAGCCCTCCCCTTCCCCCAGCACACAGAAATCCATTACTAAAGGGTCTAATCTCAGCTATCAGCACAGAGTGCCTTTTATGGAGCCATTAAACCATTTCTCTTGTTTACAGTGCCTGAAGAAAGATGTGAATTATGTCTGTGACAAAACAGGCGATAACATTTCTAAACTGCTATCAAAATGCAAACTGAAATACACTTAAAGACAGGGACCCTAATTTGTGTTTTTGCAATTTTCCTTGCTCACTATAACTTAACAGCACTCACCTGATGATTCAAACAAATTATTTATGCTGCAAGTACAACAGGTAGGCATTTTAATAAAAACAAAAATCCACTTTCAATAAACGAACAGTTTATCACAGGGTTCATCAAGGAGGGTAAAGTGCTGGTTACTTCTCAGGTGACAGTAATGACCTAGGTGCTCTTATCAGTAGGCATTTAAAAAAAAATTCAAATATAATATTGTGGGTTCATATGAGGCCTGAAATGCTCCATTTCTGAAACACCATGTGAACCATACATTCAGTATAGGTATTTGCATATCTGATGCATCGAGCTACAAAACTAAAAACTTTCTAATGACCTTCTAGGTCATTAGAGTGTATGTAGGTGGGAATGCCCAGCTTCAAACATATTTTCTGAAGAGGTTTCAAAAACATGTATTTAACTTATGGAACAATATCTTTCTGCATTCTGGAGACTATTTCAAGATCGTTATGATTTGAGCCACAGACTTTTGTAGATAGTTACTCTGAATTTCAACAACCACTTAACAGGCATTTGATTAAAGACAAGGGGATGCAAAAGCCAGGTGGTCTTTCCATTTCATTCCACTATACATTAAGATGAGAAATTCTGCCGCTAACCTTTGGGATGCATAGGAGGAATTAGCTGAAGCAGGTGTCAGACCCTGCTGACCATTCCTTCGTACTCTGGAGGTTGCCGCTACTGCAGCTGAATGCAGCATGCCGCCTCACATACTAACAAAAACTGAAATAAAAACATCATATTGGAGAGGTGACAGATGAAGTGAGGTAGGAGGATAGACAGTAAAGGCTGGTAACTGAGTCTTTCCAGCTAAACTGTTCCCAGTGATTTTGAATTAAAGCCTACACACAGAGACCACTGCAACAGCTGAAGAGAGAACTGACTGCAAGCATGGACGACTGAGGCAAAAGCTGCAACTGCTTTCACCCCAGGCAATCTCTTGCCTAGGCAATGGCAAAAAAACCCTTTTGTTCCTGACCACTGCAACAGCTGCAAAAATGAGCAAGACTTGAAGACTGTGGAATGATTTAGAAGTGGCTGAACAGATTACATCTACACTGACTCCACCAAGTTCTTCAACCATTTGATCTATCAAAGTCACCTCTATCAGATTTTAGCTGAGCTCCAGTCAACTGGATTTCATTTAGGTCCTGCTCTCTGCCAGATACTGTAAGAAGCTGGTGACAAATTGGATATATGACACACAGAGATGTATCATCACAGTGGTTTCAGAGACTATCCTGGCAGTTTATATAAAAACTGAACATATGAACATAGACAAGAGACCCCAACTTTCACTACCTCACAAATGAAAGCTGATAGAAAAGAGGGAGTGGGAATGGGGGAAGAAAATCTAACCAATCCTGTCAAGTAGTTTCTTGAAGTGCATGATCTCCATCCTATGGGTGCATCTAGAAAACTAGAACTTGCTTGAGAGGCAGCATTCGGCCTTACAGACAACTGGTCTCCATACAGTCCCACTGCATGGTGACCACTCACCTGAAACAGTCTGCATTTGTGCTTGGGTGCTTGTGTGTGTGCAGACATAGTCAAACAGAAGCAAGCATACCAAATGTGCAAGCATGCCTCTATGATGACACATTACATACGGTCAAAATGTGTGTAATACCATTAAGGGCAGTAAGCATTTTCTTCTTCAAATGCATACATGTAACCAGGAAGAAAATGAGGAAGCAGCATGCAGAAAGAATAAGATATAAATGTGTGAAAACACACTGTACAAAAAGCTAGTTCTTTGCTATGTGGTGGCCTGGCTTTA
>JBCJKH010069467.1:16289-43401 GCA_039877255.1 Loriculus beryllinus | reverse complement strand
AACACACTGTACAAAAAGCTAGTTCTTTTCTATGTGGTGGCCTGGCTTTAAGTCCAGGAAAGGAAAACAAAGGATAGCTGGTATCATAGCAAATGCTCTGTCACCCCTCATCTCAGTGCTCTTTCCCTGAAAGTGGAACTTCATGACTGGGCAGTACTTGGCAAACCCATTAGATATGATTCCATCAATTCAGTCTTTGCCTTGGCTTCAGATCAGATCCTTCCAGCCCCTACTAGCTCAATAGATAGAAACAGCATGGGACCTCATTTTTTGGAAGCTACTTCTGAATGATGAGCCCAAGCACCAGCTTTCAAAGCCAATTGGCAAGAACAGAATACGTGGGCAAGATGGATCTATTTGAGAACCTTGTTTAACAAAAAGAAAATACCAGCTTTGAAATAATCTGTCACCTTTACTGGAAAATATGCAACTACAAATGCACTTTAATAACAGTTAGAACTCACTCTGTGAAATGAAGCAAATTGCTTATTTTCTCTTACAGCCTAAAGCGTACAATACCTTGCATGTCAATTAACGGTCTACTTGAATAGTGCATTGCACGAATGTTACAGAATAGTACAGTCTTTAAAATCCTCAGGGGGTGGGGAGGGATAGGGTGTAAAGAATAAAAGACAGCCCAAAACTGTGGGATTTTATCCTCAAAGTCTACATGGACTGTTCTGAGATGACATGGTCTGAAAAGAAAAAAACACGATTCCGAATTTGAATTAGGAAGAAGTAGCAAGCAGGTGAGAATGAACTGCACTGAAAGCTGGAATTTATTCTTCCTCACTATGACAGAGCTTCAAGGTGAAAATAAGAGCACATTTTCCCACAACTGATATTGGGAAGTTCTGGACCTTAAAATCTTCAGTAGTGCATCCGCATCACCAAGCACTGTTTGTTAAAATAACTTTCTTTTGCTTTGGAGTAAGAAAGGTTTCTTTATTTTTTTTTTATTTTCTTTTTTTTTAAAGCAAAAAATCATTACAGATTACAGACTAAAAGACAACACCCAAATACTGATGAAAATAAATTTTAAATTAACTGAATCACCTGTTCACATCTATACTATGTTAATTCTATATAACCACCATAATTCTTCCCTATCTTTACTATGATCTGGCATTAACATAAAGCCTTTGAGGCTGAAACAGAGAACAGGACAATTTCACTGTACCTACAGCACATCAAAGTTGCATCACTCTCCATAAAACAGGTTTATATGAGGGCATTTGTACACAGGGAAAAGTGACCAACAAAATCACCATTACTATGCAGACGTATGCCACTTCCCTACAGCAGAGCTTATCTGACTCCTAAACAAGATACTGCTGCTCCTGTTCTTCTAGATTCTTCCTCACAATGGAAATAAATGTCATACTTTAACTGAAATGCGTTTTTCTAACACTTGTGTGCTAAGACACTAAGAATCTTTGCCAATTTAGCTATTTCTGGGCAGCTAACCCAAACCCCCCCTGCCACGACAGATGCAGCCTTCCTGAAAGGTGGAGGAGTTCCCAGTGTGGAACAGAGGGGCACAATATTAGAGGTTACACCCATACAGCTTAATAAATGATTCAGTGCTATAAATCCCCATTTTTAGTGCAAGATACCCCTCATTTGCTTGTCTGTGCAGTTGTAATTTCTGAAATATTCATCAGAGTTACTGAGGGTACACCTGCAGCTTTCTGATGCTGGAAGTGCTGGAGGCACCACTGAGATAATTCAGATATTTGTAGCCGCTTGGCTTCTTATTTAAAAGGACCGTGCTGGTTGAAAACTGAAGTCTGCAAGTATGTTCAGTACAGCAAAAATTAAAAGGGTAAACCACCTGGCTAGATAAGAAGCTTTCAGTAAATATCAATAAAAGTTAACCTACACCATGAAGGAGCAATTCCAAGAGGCTGCTAGTAAACACGTTAGGACACTATAGGTCCTTCGGCCTAAATTAAGACTGCATTTGGGCAGCTGCTAACCAGCTGAACGGCAACATGGTGTTAGAAGACACTATCTACTCTTTTTAACCCCAAGGAAAGGAACAGTTTGGCACGATTTTGGTTAGCTGACCCCTCTTCTTCACCCCCAAAAGATTTCAGCTTCTAGTTAAGAATTGTCTGGAAGGTATTTTCATGCAGCAGGAGCTGCAGTTACTGACACCGTTTCTCAGCCTCTGAAAGCAGCAATCTCACAGAAATGCTGTCACAGGCACTGTTTTATTCTGATTTATGTCCCCTTCATTCAGTGCCTTCCTTTCATACCAGACAGCTACCTGTCCAGCTGTAGGAGACTTGCAGTAGTAGGCAGCAGAGGGGAAAGTGCTGCTGGAGGGGTTCTGCCTCCCAGCAAGTACCTCCAGGGCAAAAGATAACCTGCTGACAAATACCACGGGCACTGGATAACTCCGAGAAGAATACAAGGAAATTTGCAGAACACTGGTGGGAGGGAGAAAGGGAGGATTAAGCTAGGAGGAGTAAACTGGCTTGCTTTGATGTCTTAGGAAAATAGGTGAGGCAGGAGGAAGAGCTCTCCCTGTCCCCCTGCCCCCAAAATAAACAGAGGCTTAGGGCTCTCTGGAGGAGGAAGCAGTAACATAGTGAAAACTAAACCAGCTGGGTTGTGCAGCAATTGATCTAAAACCCATGGAGATGATTGGGGATGGGGGGGAAATCTGAAGTATTTTTAATCCCTCTATACTAGATCTGCAATCTCTAGGACCCCACAGAGAAACAAGGCTGCTCCTCATCTGCATTAGCTTTCAGAGTTAAAACTCCGGAGAGATCAGGGGCATTTATTCCTACAGTTCCATATAATGTACATGGCTCCAAAGGCTCCCAGGCAGGATGCAAGGAGAGGCGATCCACCTTTAGAACTCCTGCTAAAGAGGAAGATCTTAATGTAAAACCAAGCCTGGGAGAAAACTTAAATTGTATTCCTACCTGGGAATTATCAATAAAGTTAAATGCAAAGAGAAGAGCTGGCCACTAAATCAGTGTCTGTGTGCTTTTCTGAGGACAGGAGTTCCATTTGCAGCAATTTCTAAAATTTAATTTAAATTATAAGAGGTAATGGCTAAGCGCTACATAGCTTCCATTACTAAAATATCCAAGTGAGATAATATCCCAGCATTTTATATAAACACACACTTTCAACTTCAGGTAAATCTGCAGTTTGAGGGTTTCAGCTCTGGATTTTAATGGGTTCTGTAAAAACAGAATTATGAAGAAAACTTTGGAAATTATAACAAGTATTTTTGCCAAAAGCAACAGTAAGCTTTAAAATAAGCCATTTCGTATTTTATGTATTTATTGTTTTAAAGGTATCATCAACTTGATATTTAAGAAAGCATGCCCACAGCAGAAAACAAAAAGAGGAACTGATTCTGCCTCATTTCCCATCGTCAGTTTCAAGTTACATCAACGTAGTTATTATTTTGCTGTTGCTCTTTTCTGATGTATTCATGCAAGAACTAATAGTCAGCTACAAATGAGAAGGCTGCTGCTCTTGCACTTGCAGCTGGACAAAATGTGAAAGAAACTGGATTTAACCTCAGATTCTGCCTTTTGCCCTTCACAGCCTAAACAACCTGTGTCAGAAGGCTGATTTTAGTTTAAAGTAGCTCTGTCTTAGGAGCCTAACTTCAGAACCAGCATCAGTTTGCTTCCTTATAAAATGGGAGTATCCTCATAATAAAAGAGCATCATAATAAAAGGTTATCCTTAAGGATAATCATGTCTATCTGTCAGTTAGCTACTCAAAAATACACAAAAGCAAGAGAAGCCAATAAATAATGAAAAGGACTACACAGTGAGCGCTCCTTAGCATGAATCAAACAACTAATTTAAAAGATTATTTACAATTTGTTTTTATATTGGCAACTCTCAATGACAGGCACTAAAGGGAACAAAACGCATTTTGAGAAGGTGAAGATGATTTTGCCTTTAATAATAAAAATATGTATACATTCATAAAACAAGTATACACAAACTCAGTGTAGCTAATGGGATTTTTGTTTACTTCATTGGAAGAATGAGACTGTCACCATTCTAAATACATGTGGTCTTCAGGTTTCAGTGTTAAATTTTCACAAATGCTTGCCAATAAGGCAAGTGTAACAGAACTAGTTTATAGGTCATTAAAATCTGAAATCTGCATCTTTAGTTCACGACCAAAAAGCAATGCAAAAACTGTGATCTCTATTGGAAAAGGTGCAGGCTCTTGAAAAAAGTCAACAATAAAATTCAGCCCGCAAGTTTCATCACTGATTCAACAGGGAAACAAAGAAGCCATTGTCAGAAGTGGTTATGTCTGGGAACATAAAGTCAGGACTTAAATAAGTAGCCCAATATTCAAAGAATTTTAGCAAAGTGCTTTCTGAAGCCGGTGGAATTTTGATCACCAGCAACCAGGCTCCAGTTCTCGGCACGGATCTTTAAAGCTTCTACCACTACTTAGAGCATTATTACTGCAACTGAACATACACTGCCAATACATGCCCTGCACATTTCTTCTGAAGCCAATTGGTCCTGAAGGTATATGATTATTTTACACATGCCTGCAATCAGCCAGACTAACAATTGTGTTTCTTATATGCATGCATATATACATACATACATGTATATACAGAATATGTATATATACACATTGAGTATACACTACTGTATATACACACATGCTTGCACTAATCCAGCTCCCAGATTCTAATCCCAAATGCTTGAAATTTTGGTCTTTATTGAAAACTAACACTTCTCAAAGTCTCTTTTTGTCTCAATTTCTGTTAGTGCTCTGGTCATGTGAAATTTTATTTACGGATGGGTAAATAAGGAAACATCACACTCTGTTTCAGCATGAAGGCTGAGTATTAAAAAAACCCTGAACTTTTTATCTTTTTTAAGTATACTTTAGAAGCAGAAAGGAAACACCATTTTAGTGAAGAGGATCAAATCAGCAATACTAAGAATTGGGTTTGCACACGTAATTTTTCAAATGTCCTTGATGACAATTCATAATATACAAATTTAAGACAAAAACCTGGCCAGTCAGTAACCTTCCTATTCAGTGACTGCAGGTCTTGGCAGTAAATGTCACTACTAAAAAATATTTCACTACATTAACTTACTGGCAACCACATTTGCTGAATAAGTTCATAAACTGCCACAGGAAAAAAAGACAACCAGAAATGAAGCTGCTAATGATTCACTCTTTTCTAACACGTATAATCCTCAGCTTACAGAACAAATAGATACATAAGAATAAAGATAGCCTTTACCAAGACAGTCCACTTCTCTGTTCACCTCATCAAAGTCAAACTATAATCCAGGAATGGGTAAGAGTAATGCACTGAATATGAGGACAACATCAAGAATAAGTGAAAGGAAAAGAATTCTCCTCAGGGAAAAGACTGGAGCATATGCCTTGAAAAAGTAACCAGTTTTCCACTTACCAGTCTGGACTAGGTTTAGATCATTCCTAGAAAAAAATGGCAATTTCTAAAAGTAAAAAAAAATTAATAATTATCATAATTTATGCAGATGTATCAGCTTATAAATGGCTTCACCATAATTACTTCCCAGTAATGAAATGCACAGGACCAAAACAAAAGGACACAGAATCTGAAACAAAGGCTGTTTTTCCTGTACTCTTACAGAGGGCTAGCAATATCAGTCCTACATGACATGAATGTGTCACAGACTCTCCAATGTTTAACTGATGTTTTGAGGACTGTTGCTCTCTCCTCCCTTTTTTTCCTGCTATACTCTTTGAAAACTTCACAGCAGTCTGCGGGAGAGCCTGACTTGTCTTCAGTTGCTGAGGCAGCAAACAGAAGAAAAAAAGACAAAAAAAATGATACAGACTGTAAATACATTTTACTGAAAGAAACATATGAAATAAATAGAAGTGGATGGACTCAGCTTGCAGCCTGCCTCCGTATTTTACACCATCCCAGAGTTTATGGGTTTTCAAATCATTACTTAAGCTGCTCTTGGAATACAGAACACATTTTGCAAGAACACTGCATGGAAAGCAGTTTAAGTAGAATACCAGTTTTGTATCAAAATAGAACATGAAGACCCTTCAATCTGCCTTGTTTGGGTTTTGTGTGAAAATACAGTTGGAACAAGTTGAAACAAATTTCTGAGTACTTTGATTAATACAACTGGAACTGAACAGATGCGCTAATACACATACGTACTCCTGATGAAATTAACCTAACAACTATCTATTTTAAAACAGAAATAGCTGTAGTGTTAAGAAAATGCTGCCGTGACTACAAATTACAATGTGAGGATTGCCTGTATTTCCACAGATGGGATCTTCAGAGAGTCCTCGTGGGGAAGGGAGGAGGGGAGGCTTCCTCAGAGGAAATAGGGGAAAAAAAATTAATTTGAATGTTGAATTTTCACTTTTTCAAAAGTGAAAATTCAACATTTTGAATAAAATATGTTTAATGGTTTTGGGTTTATGTAAACAGACTTTAGGAAGCAATCTGACAGCCTTAAGAAATTACCATTTGAAAGAAAAAAGGTCTACATGTTTCATCTTTGATCTGTGAGACAGATGTATCACAGGACAGGATGACTGAAGTTTATTCATTAGCTGATAACCTCCACATGCAACCCAAGCCTTTAATCTGCAATAAAACAGCAAAGGAGGGTGAAGCTCTGAAGAAAGGAAACTCAGCTCAGCTGAGCAGGGCCATGCCAGTGAAAGGCCAGGGGCGAGAGAGAGGGACAAAACCTGGAAGGGCAGCCCAGTCCAGCTTCTTGGGCTCATCCATGCCCCAGAGAGCTGAAGATCAGCAGGTTCACTGTAGCTGGCACAGCTAAGCCTCATTCTGCATAAGGCAGCTGCTGTCTCTGCTGGGATGCCCACAGGTACCTTTACATTAGCAATAAAATTCACATGACAGCATTCAGGGCACTCTGAAAGGAATACCTTTTACTTTAAAAGTTTTACAGATCAAAAGCTATGTACTTGATATGGCATTGTCATTTGTTTCACAGTACTATAGCCACCATCAGTATCTGCAAGATGTGTGAGCTGCTGCTACTACTACTACAACAATCCAGGAGAACCTAAAGTCCTTGCACCTTCAAAGCCAGTTGTTTACTATAAAAAGACAAGCAGAAAAGCAAATAAACAGAAACTGCTTATTAAAATCTAAGCAAAGCCACAAATTCTCTACTATTAAGTTTGTAAGTTAAAGGCATTATGGTTGACAGTCTGCCTCTTGGTAAAACTTCTTCAAGAACTAAACCTTGCAATAATGCAAAAGGTCACAACTATGGCACATTTAAGTATTTCCCAAAATCCTCTAGAGGAAGAAGGGGGAAGAAAAGAAATCCGTATTAGCACAGTCTAATGCCCAGCGATGAACCACAAAATGAGCCCACAAGGTTCTCTGAAAAGACACCAGTTCCTAATTTCTTCTGAATGAGAATTTAAAAAAAAAAGAAAGAAAGAAAGAAAGTTAACAGCTGGTAAGGGTTTCAGTAATGCTTTAAACAAAGGAAACAAGTGTATAGGGACACAATGAAAGAAGTGAGGCTACAGCAACTAGGAAGGGAGGGAGATAAGGTGGTCAGCATCGACTACTCCGTCTGACCTCTCCAGCTCTTACAACCACAATTGTGTTGGACTCTCTTTGTAAAATGCTTTTGAGATGTCTAGGTAAGTGATCATTAAGAAAGCTGTGTATCTCACAGCAGACTGATACATGCATTTCTGTACCTACTTCAAACTGAGAAACAAAGATGTTAAGCAACATGCCCAAGGTCATGCAAAGCTAAGGCCAAGAACAAACCACAGAGCCACGACTCCTGCAGCCCTTTAGAAGGAATTCGTCACAGCCGGGCATGCACTTAAAATAAGTAAGTAAATGTCTCTGTATTTGACAATGACTGACCTATGAAAGGAAGTAGTTTCAAGACAAGTGGCAAGAAACAAAACACAGCTGCAGCAGAAAGTCCTACCAGGGAATAGCTAAGCACCAAGAATAACTATCACCATCTTGTAGGATATTTGCCGGACTGCCTAGATCAGTGCAATGCTTGCAGAGCTACACTTAAAGAAAAGGTGATTCCAGTCACACAGACAATAAAAAAAAAAAAAAATGTAAAAAAAAACCCCAAACCAAACCAAAAACGAAAACATGCTGGTGTGTGCAACTTGCCACACATAGAAAACCAAAATGCTACCAACTGCAATTTCTAGGACATTGTACACTACAAAGACATGACTATCAGCTGCCTATATAATGAATCATCACATTAAAAACGTTGTTGTGTTTTTCAGTCCACTAATTTTTTTTCTAGAAGCTGCAAAATTAAGCTTTTCTGCATCATCAATAAAAAAAACCCCAATAACCAGATCTCCTTTAGACTTCAGTAGGCCCATCAGAACATACATTATTCTGGTGGTTTGTACTGTGTTTTAGCTGTGTGAGTTTTTTCCACCAAAATATGTCAAAATAAGTGAAAACTAACCACTACCAATTGTTCACCAGCTCTTGCTGTACTAAAGCAAACAGAAAATCCTCTTCCAGTTCTGAAAGTTGCTTTTGAAATTTAAGTCACAAAGAAAAAGAAAATAAAACAAATAAAACCTTTTTCACTTAACAGTGCAATCAAAAAAATAAATAAAAATTTTGTATGCTGCAAACATGTAAATAAATACTAAAGCTTCTCCTCATTAAACTGCATTTGGAATATCCTAAGCCATTAGTTAAAATGACAGAAGAATACAGCTACCTGAAGCCTATGTAAAGAATCTCTCTTTAGCAGGCTTTTAAAGATTGCAAGAGGAGCATTTAAAAAGCACATCCCTGAATAATTTAAGGCTCCTGGCATCTACATTGAAACAGCTCCTTTGCTAGACCTAGAGGGGAAAAAACAGAGGTAAGAGAAAGAATAAAGGTTGTGAGAGATCAGTGACAAAATCACTACTAAAAAAGTATTTTTCCTATCTTGAAGTTTAATCAGACTTGGAGGAGCATGGATTTTACAGACAGTCCTTCCCACTTACTGTCAACAGCTGTGATCTAACACTAACATTTACCCCATGGCAGTATTAAGTTAAGGCTATGATGGTCAGGAAAACAATACAGGAACAAAATGAAAGATAAAGAAGGAAACTGATCAAGAAAGTGAGCACAGCACAAATCCTAATTAGCAGAAATTCAGTAACAAATAAAAAGCAAAAGTTAAAAGCTAGAGTTTATAATGAATTTTAAATGGGTAATCTGCATTTTAGGACAAAAGAAGAGTAGAAAAAAGAAACCCACCAAACTGGAAGAACAGACCAATGTAAATATGTATTATTAAACCAAAATAAAACATGATCATGCTATTAAGACACCAGGCAATCTGATTTGGTGCAGGGTAATCCCCATTTTTAACCAACTGTACCAGGGTCGAATTATAAATCAGTTTATTGTTGACAGTACCAGGTTTTCTCTGCCAACTCCATACTTTAAACATCAGCAAATCCTACCTACTTCCTCTTGTGTCTGTCACAGAAACCATCCAAACAATGGGAGCAAGCAATCTTCATCTCAACAGCTATTGACTTCAAGCAAACTGAACACTTGATTCATCTTTACTCCTAGATTGGAAAGTCCTTGCTGTTCTACAGTACCTGAAAGCCTCACCTCTGATTACAACCAGTTCAGGATCTGGCTCCTCCTCAGTGTATGCAAACGGACTTGAAATAATAGGAAAACTTATCTGAGGAATTTAACACACTTCGCCCTTCTCCACATGTGAATAGTGACTTTATAAAGACAAAAAAACCTAAGTCTTCTGAACTTTGAAGAAGTGTCACATACAGAATCCTGATTTTTTTTTTTTTTTTCCTAAAAAGCATTCGCCTTTTTGGAAAAACAGATTTTGCATTTTTGCTTTACACAGCTTTTCACATAATTGCTAAAAGAAGTCATTAGGAAAGTTCAGTTGCAGAAAGCAGAAAGTTATGAGAAACTAAACTGTGATTTGCTTTTCAAATTTCACTTGAAAAGGCCGGTTGTTATGTGCTCTTCATTCTGCTCACTCTGAGCTAAACTACAAAAAGGTTCTTTGTGACAGGTATTAAAAATCAAAAAGATATCTAAAAATAAGGTAATAC
This sequence comes from Loriculus beryllinus, assembly GCA_039877255.1. Classification (NCBI taxonomy): domain Eukaryota; kingdom Metazoa; phylum Chordata; class Aves; order Psittaciformes; family Psittacidae; genus Loriculus; species Loriculus beryllinus. Next base: position 33,279 of record JBCJKH010069467.1, on the reverse strand, counting down.
AAGACGGACAAGATGGGGCTTTGGATGCTGTGACAAAAAAGAAAGGTTCAGAAGTGCAGACATTTCTAATATTACGGCAGGAAGGGCCCCTTTCCAGAGGGCATAGCAGAGTCTCAAAAGAAAAAAACATAAAAAAAAATCACCTTTAAACAAGTAAACTGAAGTTAGAAGCATTAAGGGGAAGCTTGATGTGCTAGATCCTTCGCTAGCAGAAACATGCGTAATTCCAGTAACGTCAATAACACCACACGAAGTTATGCTAGCTGTTGATCTCACTCATAATTTCTAAAGCCCACACCTAACTATAAATATATATATATCGTATTTGCTTTTTGAAAACTGATTGAAGATTAATAGCAACTCATAATTGAAATATCCATGGTCTCAAGCTAGCTTTGAAGTTAAATCCCTAAGTGGATAAAATGGATTGTATATCTAATCTAAACTAAATGTTTCCCTTAGTTACCAATACCAGCGCAGTTTCACTAGTTAAAATCATTACTACAGAAAAGGAATGCAAAACCCACGGCACTTTAAGGGGCATTTAATGCTGCTAGCACTAGGACACAGTGTATGATCTTGGCAGTATCAGTTTCCCTACTACTTTCCACACGTTTGCTTCAGGAGCTGACTAACTTGGCAATTTAAAGGCAAGGAAGTTTTAACCGCAGCATTCTGTTACCGATGTTTCAGTTTAAGACCACAAATCTACCTCAGGTTTAAAGCCCATTTCTCAAGCAATGAAGCTAGAAATAAAACTGCACTTAATTTTTGTACCTTTACTGCAGACTATAACTGTTTCAGTGGAGCACTTCAGTGTTCTATACATACTCTGCACATCACACCCACATGCACATCACACACACACCTGTATACAGCTTCATAAACGAAATGTGTGCTGCAAATCACAGTTCAGTTGTCTCTGAACTGTGACAGCTGAACAGCTGTGACCCCTTTCATTGGTTTACACTTCTGTGCTTCACCATTTTTGGCTCAAGAATGTATTAAACACTGGATCTATAAAGCTTGCCCATCCTCTCCCATGTTTAAAAGAAAATAACAATTTAATAAAACAAAAGCCAAGTGCTCCTGCCAGTAACAGGGTGAGCACTGTACAGCTTACAGATTATATATAGTAAGTCATTATAATAGAGTTTGAAGGCAGGTTTGGATCCTAGAGAAAACAGTCACAATTGTGCCTCTTTTGCAGCAGTAATTTCCCCATGGCTTTGGTTCTGTTGATCTCCGTTCCTGTTTCGCAGAGCCCACAGCTACATACATTATACCCAAGTATACGTCTGAAACTCCATAACCTTTGCCAGAGTAACTCTCCAGGAAGCTCTCCTGACCTTTACTTAAGATAAAGAAACCAACTGAAATGAAGAAATAAATGTTCCTTTGATAATACTGTGTAAGCTGAGGAATTCTGAAATACAACGGCATTTATAAAATAGCTATATTAGGAGAATTTCTTTGTCACCAAAAGCAGTGACCAGCTTCAACAGGGCTTTTCATTCACAGTTCACAAATTGTTTTCCAAGAAACATTGACTTGTTGTGTAACAATAACTGTGGGTTAATAGAAGCCCTAGCTGAACTTTGTACTCTTACACAAACGATGTATGCATACATGACTGTATTTGGACACAGCTCCATATGTAGTACAATGTATCTGATTTCCAATTTATAGATTCTTTTCCTTTCATGCTGTAATATAATAAAAAATACAAAGTCTTTGAAGCCAGAGGTGGGGAAAAAAAAAACAAAACAACTGTTATAAAGGGCAAATTTAAAAGGTTGAAAGTGACCACAATTGTTGGCTAGTATATGTACAGGAACTTCTAGAGAAGAAAAGCTGTGCAGGTATACTAACAGAGTCTAGGAAGAAAAAAAATCAAACAATCAAACTTTATTTTCTTTTTCCCCTTATAAAATGTTGATTTAAATACTCTCAACAAATTCTTCTTAAAACAGTTTCTAAGTAACTGGAAAGAAAACCTTCTCTAAAAGATTTATAAGAAAAAAACCTCTGAATTTGGTTTTGGGGTTAAGGACTATTTTAATGCAATTATTTCTGACCTCTCTAATTTTAATCCTAAATTTTAGTACATGAGTGCTGTATTTAACAGTTGTCTGGTTTAGCGAACTGCAGTAATTCACTCTGATAGGATAAGTTATTTAAGTTATTTAGCAAAACGGAAAAGCTACCACACGCTCTGCTGCAATCAGCAGACGCTGTTCAGGAGTGACCTCTGATGATGGAGAAAAGCCTTGCCATGAGGAAGAAAGATGCATAAAGAACTTGAAGAAGTCTCTGACTTTGTCAGATAATGTTTCTCTTGCCATTTCTTTACTACGCCCTTGCAACCAGCCAAAACCAGACAGCAGGTACAGTGAAAGAGAGCCAGCATTTAACACAATAGTAGCAGGTAAAAGCAAGGTTTGAGGGGTACAGGCTAAATAAAAAATAAATAAATAAATTTGGGAACATGTTAAGCAAAATACAAACAATACAAAGCATCCAGCTTAAAATAAATCCTGCTTCCTCCCATATAATTTGAAGGGTAATTTTGTTTGAGTAACAAAATGCCACATGCTAAGATAACTTAAAAATGCTTCAGCAGTGGCTGCTGATTGATTACGTGGAGAATGTTTTTTATTTATTTATACACAAAACACACTCAGCAGCCTGATTTCTACTCAACAGAGCTGCCTCCTGCGTCCCACAGTATCCCATCCGTAGGGTCTCAAAATGCTCCTCTCCTCACCCTATGGACAGATTAACTCCCTCCTCCTGCATGATACTTCCCCTTGCTTCCTTGGAGCTGCAGGGCGGGAATTACAGGAGAGGACACCCTGCTAAACGTTGTATCTTCAGCCCAAACAACTTCTCTCGGCTGCATATCAAACCACCACCTGATTTATCTATTCATCCCGCTGATGCCACTGACCAGCGAAAGGAGCTATCACATGACTGTGATGACACAATAAATAACAAAGACCCATATATAAATATACAAATACAGATTTTTAAGAAAGTGATGATTCATACTATACTTACAACTTTCAGCCTGATAGTCTGGCACAAACTGCTCGTCATTGTCAGGTACCTGAGCTGAAGAAAGGAAAACAAAAACAAAACAAAAAACAACAAACAAACAAACAAAAAACAAAAACAAGGACAGAATTAAAAGAAGCCATTAAAGCATAAATAAAGACTCTGTTGCTTCATTTGAAGCACAGCCAAGATTAAAACTAGGATTTTTATTTTTTTCTTATTGTTGCATATGAAAATCAGGCAAGCGCATCATTTTAATATCAGATAAACACTGGACTGAAGCTGTGGGGTGCAGTGCGAGTCCAGAGCAGCCTTGGCAGAGAGCAATGGGGATGGGAGGACGTGAAGGCCAACACTGGCACTGGCCCTGCCTCACTCCCTGCACACAGGTCTGCACCTACCATGCCACTGGTAAAACCTATTCATGCTCATTTTCAAAATACCTGCACGCAAGGTCTGCATAAAACCAAATCCTAGTGTTTCAACACTTGGGCATCTTTAACCCCAAAATATCACACCCTTGGCTTACTTAAAATGCAATTCCAATTTTTCATGGCAGTCAGCCAACACAGTAGAGCTATTTTCGTTATTGTCTTAAATACTTTAAAAAAACTATTTTACCAGACCACAGAACTCCTGGTTGAATGACATCTTTCCAGATTAAAAAAAAAATTAAAAAAAAAAATTAAAAAATTTACTTAAAGAATCATTATTAACATCTGTTCACCTCAAGTAAGATCATCTTCACTTTTAGGAAACTTTCATCACAAACCTGAGCTATAAAATACAATCGTTTCATGGTGTGCCGATACATCATTTTGCATCTGTGGCACCACAGTTCACTTTCATTCTGTATCTACATCAGCCATCTCTCATGCTGTGTTGCAAACTCATTTAAACCATTTAAGCTGAAATACCACTGAACAGGTAACATTCAGATAACTGCAGAACATAACAATGAGAAGCAGCATCTTCAGACCATGACTGGTTCTGGGTACATCTTGAGGAGAGATCCAGTTCATAGTCTCTGAACTTTGTCACCTTTGTCTCAACATATGCTAACTGGAGACACCACAGCAAAGGGGCGTAAAATTAACTGTTTAAAGATATTTTCATTAACACAGATCTTGTCTAAAGACAAAGGCAAATAATTCATATGATCTTAATTAAAAGTTAGCATCTGCCATGATCTGGTTGCCCAACAAGATCTGAGAGGTAAATATTGGTTATATAATCATTTATCAGCACTGTTACTATGAAACCATTAAATTCATTAAATGATAAAATAAAACTTCTTTGCTTTTTAGAACACTTTTTTAGTTTAAGAAGCATATTTTCCCCTTTTGACATGTGCAACTGCTGCTAGTTTTAACAGAATTTGTTTGAATTAAAAATACACATTTAATTATAATTATTCATAATAATTTTTAACATACACTATGGTACCCTTCATGGACCAGATCTCCACTCCTTACTCAGGAAATATTTCTAAGAATGTATCTGAGAGGGGTTTTTTTCCTGGATAAAGAGCTCAGAATCAGGCTCATTACATTGAAAAATTATTTGCTTTTGGTTTTAAAATAAATGTTTAAAGCCCTACTGTCTTAATTGCAACAAATTCCCCTTAAGAACAAATGACCTTGGGAAATCTGCAAACACAGATTTGAAAAGAAGTGTGAGTAAGATAAATAAACAAACTGCAATTAGCATTATTCTGTAAAAAAAAATCATAGCTACTGTTGCTATCTTGTTTGGTATTTTTTAGTAAAAAAAAAAAAGAAACAAAATACAGTAGCCTATCCTTTAAGAAGAAACCAGTACCTCTGAGAACATGTCAGCTCCTCAGAGTTTGAGCCTTAGAAAACATGTATTTTACCAACTCAAATATTCCCAGTATTTTTGCATTTAATTTCTCTTTCCTTGAGAGAAACCACAGGACTTGTACCAATAATCAACTCGGGAACAATATGAGCCCAAATACTAGCACTCTGCAATTTTTGACATTTCATGCAATTCACCGCATTTTCCTTATAAAAATGCCAAATATTTGACTGTCACTGAAGAATCCGATTATGAAATCAAGATAACACACTTAAAAATCAGTTCCTAAGGATTTCTTGCATTTTCAATTGTTTTTGAAGGGTCTGTGAGTACATTCAGAGTTAAAGTAGTTCTCTTAACTGTATCAAGTAATTTCTCATTTGCAGAAGACCTCCGACAAATTTTTCTTAAACCAGGTATTATTTTTAAATGGAGCAAGGAGCCCTGTATGACTGTATTTTTTTATACACACACATGCATTTTTTATACATATATATATATATATACATAAATAAACGTTTTAAAAAACTGTGAATCTGTGATATCTGAAAAAGACTAAAAGAAAACCAAAACTCTCCTCTTGAAATCAGAAGGCTACATTTAGTGACTGCAGAACTGGGGCAGCAATCTTATATAACTTTCTAGAGTGTATGCTGTGCACCAAGCTGCTTCACCAGTGCTTTATTCCGGTTTTATCAGTTTAACTTGACTTACTCCAGAACAAATCTCACGCGGAGTTTTATGTCTGTATAGGTAAATAAGGTTCTTTCTTTTCCCAGATAAGAGAATAAGAATAAATAAAATACATCTGGTTAAAACTGTCAATGTATATTACTTTATATTACAAGTATATTACTTTAGAGATACTGTCATTACTCCTGATTTGGTCTGGAGTAAACAAGAAAAATATATTTCATTCATGGATCCCCCAAATTTATGAAGACATACTTAATAGAGATCAAAATCCATCATTTTGTAAGTATTCTAGAAATAGGTGTGGACTGCACTGTCCGGATGTATTTTGAATACAGTATTATCATAGCCTTAAAAGCCTCTGTAGCAGAAGGAATACAGCAAGTTAAGAAGTATTTAAGACCCTGTCAAATATAAACAAAACAAATAATATTCAAAATGTTCAACCCAGAAACATGCATTTCCTACTGGAATCCAATTATAGTACCATCAGTACCTTAGAAACAAGCCCACACTCCTATATGAAGAAATTACAAGGACCTGCTAACTGCTGGAAAGGAGAGCTTAAATTATTCCTTTGTTTAATCTGATTTTATTTTTAAACTAGCAGAACTGAAGCTTGCACATGATCATACAGTAGAAATGCAAGCAGCCATCACCAGCCCAATACACAGACTTCTTCCACCATCATATTGCTGTGAGAGGGCAAATTGTTGGGATACATCATCCCATTACTGAAAGGGGATAATTACAGACAGACTTTGCCTCAAATTAAACAGACAGGTAAAGACACTTCAACCTGAATGTCCAAAAGGAAAACGTAACTTGCAGTGTTGCGACTGTCTGCACATTTATATACGTATGCCATTCATTTCCTCTTTTCTTCTAGTCATAAATCCTGCAATTCAGCAAGGCTGCCATAAAATCTTCATTGGTCTTCTGTTAACATATTCAATGCATAAATCACCAAAACTTCTTTTTTTTTTAACTTTGCCATTCAGAGGAAAATTCTAAAAGATATCTGAAATGATCACCTACCTGAATGAGAATATTTCCCTGAGCTACTTAATTATGGGGGTCTGAGAAGGCAAGTATATTCCAAAAGACTAATAAAAGGTTTTGAAGGATATTAAGCACGTGGCTTTTACTGCTAATAGCAGAAGCAGCCACATTAGTTCATTCCTCATTCAGAGCCATCAAGTCTCAGACTCCTGAAGCAGACAACATCTGCAGCATAAACTATCCAGCTCAGCCTAGATTATTACCAAAAGTTTTCTTTTTCTTCTGATTATAGCTATAATGTCTCAAGAGGATTTGGGAAGTGTACAGAAATGTTAATGATGATCTTGAGGATGTTATCAGTTTAGATTTTATAGTTTCACTACCTACTGAGTTAAAAACCAGTTTGCCAAAAGCAAACATTCGCAGCACAAAAATACTTCGTACTTGTTTGTAGTTTTTAGAGCTTTAAAAAGCCTTTGAAAAGCTGACAGCTCATTTTGCAAAAAGAACGCAATTGGGGTGGGGGGTAGTTTAGAACTAAGGCTTGTGAGCTTGCTTTCATTGCAAGTAAACAAAAATAAGTAGTCCCCACTAACAAGCATCCAGAACAAAAGGAGTTAATATTTAATTAAAACCAGCTCTATCCACTGTAACAATGACCTGGAGCCAAACAAGGCAGAAGATGTATGAGTCATTCTTTCTGCCAGTGAATGAGACAGCTGATCTCCGAAGCAATTCCTCAAGACAAGCAGTCAGAACTGGAGTTCTGCCTCCATTCACAAAAACACAGTCCAGCATGAACCATGTGGCCCCAACCACAAGCTTTTCATGTCACACCCTTCCAGAAAGCTACAGCAAAGTAAACTTGAACTTTAGGCATAAACACACTGATTTCACTGCTTTGTCTCAAGATGCAGCACAGACCTGCTGAGAAACCTTATTTAATAACTGAAAAGTTAAGCAAACTATAAAGGGCTTAAATTTAACTCTTCCTTCTCCCAGTCACAAACTGCTTCCAAACGCTCAGATGTACTCCAGGGAAAGGTGTTTCTGTTAAAAAACGGAAACTTTCCAGAAAAACAAGAAGCTGCAAACCTCCTTGCTGCACTTAAAACTTTATTTTGGGTAGCAGAACACTTCCTGCGGTACTGTGTTCTCTGACCTCATGCTTTACTTTTAGAGCTAAGAACAATTCGTTTTAAAATATCCATCATTTATTCAAAGTGGCAAAAGGAATTGAAATTGACAGGAAGTTATATACAAACGGTAGTATTTTGGCTCCAGCTAAAATAAGACTTCAGGCCTCAACAGTAATGAGTCTATTGAGTTTTCTTTGATTCATTGTCACTTAGTATCTGAAAGATTGCATAAAGTGTAAGTATTCCTGAAAGACCTTGGGGGGCTGGGTGGGGGGGGAAGGGGTGCAGGTGGTGGTGGTTGTTTTTTCTGGGTTTTTTTCCCCAGAAACAACTGTTTCTAACAGAGGAGCATTGACAAATTTCAATACGGTAAAAAATACTATTTCCCATAAGCACTGGATTTGCTGTCAAAACAATCCCAAACTCCTTTCACATAATGTGAGATGCTCTGACTAATGAACTTAAACGCAGTTCAAAACCAGCTCCAGATCTCAAAATTCTTTCTTATGTGAACAGTCTCTAGGAATATGAAGATGGGTTTGCAGAATCTGCTCTTCATTTGCTGCTATACTAAAAATGAGAAAAAAAGTAAACTTAAAAGGGACACTCGCATTTAACATTTCACTACATGCTGCATGGTGTACGCAAACCCCACTACACCTTTGAAAATTATTATTTTGAGTAAAAGGCATTCACTTTTCCAGCAAACAAAAATGTTAAAAAGTTTATTACTACACAGACTTTCGGACTTGCACATTTCTGGTGGGTTTCTTTCTTTTGGATTTCTTTTAAAGAGCATCCTGCTCCCTCCTCATTTTGCCTTATCTACTTTTTCTCCTTTTTTTGTGCACGGATACTTAAGATCAAGAGTTATGAGATCCTGTTAGAACACTAGACTCTAATAGAATTAAAAAAAAAAAAAAGCATCTATTTTTTGTATTACAAGTTCGAAATGAAAACTTTTTCACTGCTTTTTAGAGTGTGTGTCACCACCACTGAACAGATCTCAACTATGGGGGTATTAAATTATCAGGTTTTTACTATTTTTGCTCCTATAAAAATGTGAACAGCTCTTGAATATGGCTACACAGCATTTGCCTTACACTGGGTAAATTTTACAACTTTTTGGCAGTTAACACTAGTTTGACAGTAAGCTGCAACACATCTTCATTGAATTAAATGAAGCCGCTCTACATTAATATTGGAAGTTCTAGTACTTTCTTTTATTAAAAGATAATATTTTGAGAACAAGAAACTACTTATTTTCTTACTCTCTCATTTAAGAAATAAACTAGAAGTCAACACTAGCTTCGACATCACCGCGATGCTGGTGCATCCTTCACAGTTGGAAACAGAGGGCAGAAAACTGTTTCCTAAAGTTCATTCTACATTTGGGCATTAACTACTTGAGGGAAATAGCTTGCTTTCAGGCATCAAGAACAAGCTTTTAAATTCAAGTTACTTCTTGTACCCATCCACTTAATTTAGCTAAGTTGCAGCAGAGGCATGAACCCTGTAGCTATTATTTCAAACCATTCACTGCTCACCAAATACATTTGTATTTTTCCAAAGAACAACATTTTATTTTTATTTTTCAATTATTTTATTTTATTTTTCAACTCATTACTGCCTGAGAAGGGTATTATCTATTGCTCTAAGAAGCAGACCTAGTGCATAAATTCATCATTTTTCTTTGCTTGGGACGCCTTTTATGTATCTTTTAAAAGCTGTAGGAGAAACTAGTGTCTAAAAGAGGCATTTTAAATAAAAATCTGTTTTTTTTCTTAATTATTCCCCAACATCAAATGCTTTCAATATACAAAGGAGACACTCACTAAGACTTTGTTCTCTCTTTTCATTTTATTCCAGAATAAGAAGTAATAGCTACCATGATAACATTAGATTAGTATTTGAATCATTTTTTTCAAGTCACTGAACAACTGCTACCTGCCCAAACCAATCTGATTCCAAAAATATATGTAATCCATAAAGTTATTTTATAATATGATAATGACAAAATGTTGCCATCAAATTATTTAAATATAAGATAATATCTGCATAGTATTTGCCTTGGTTAGCAATAGGCAATTTTAACTATTTCCTTTCAAGTTTGATGTTTGAAACAATTATTAAAGGTTTCCCACTTTCAATTTCTGGCATCAGGAAATAGTTACAATCTACTTTCTGTCCTTGCATAATAACTGACATGATGAAACCTTACTCAGAGATAGCTTTAAATCAAAATAATTTAGATTCTTTCCTACACATTTAATACTATACAGAGTAAGAAGCAAATATCATTTCCATAAAAATCTGGTATTCAGGTAGTGGAATATATTTGTAAGTTTTCTGTAAGTGGTATTCAGCTTATTAATTATGGAGTAATAAAATATTAAAGAGGGTACTGAATTAAACTGTTTACATTTTGGATTAATGCTTTAATACATGTGAACCTCCCGCCATTTTCAATAGGAAAAGATTATATTTCTTTCCTCGTCACAGGTGACACTAACTATAAAAATCTGCAGGCTAAAATATGTGATGTAGTAAGGATAGCTTTAGGAAAAGCAAAACAACAACAAAAAGAAGAAAAAAGAAAACCCCCAAAAAAGCTAGCACTTTTTGTGTGCCATAAAATGCAACTCACTTTCTTCTCCTAACTAGTAAGTAGGTTTTTTGACCTGGTTACTCCCCAGTGGTGATCTGAACTCGTGAGAGAAACCTGGTCAGCTGCCACTGCTTTTCTTAAAAACGGTCAAGATGTTTTAAAATTTCATGGTCATTTCCCTTGCTCCAAAGCATTATGAAAAGAAGTATGTAAACATTACTAATGCTGCCAAACTGGCAGACTTCTAGCCTATGAAGGTCCAGAAGAACATAAATGGACACATCTTGCAATGGGTAAGGAAGTCTGATTTCAGAATCTCTTTTCTGGCTAAGCTCACCCATGTAGACTTTTGAGGAGAGCTACAACACCCTCAAACACTAGTATATTATAAAGACTACCAAAAGTTTTTTGGGGTGGGGGTCTTTTATAAAAATGTAAGACTAAGTTAATAGCTCAATATTTGATTTTCTCACCATGACTTTTTAGTGCTGGCTTAGCCTTTAGAAAAAAGCTATGCAAAGTTTGTGTTTTATGGAACAGCTAAACTATGGCATGGCCCGAAATACACAGATTTCTTAAAGTATTTCTAGAACACTGAAAAAAACTGTAATATTTAGTTTTAATATGCTGTGGGAAAATATAACGTTACTAGCATTATTATTCTCTGCTAGATGCAAAAGCAACTTTTTAAAAAAAAAAAAAAAATACTTACCAGATGATGCTATCTGCTTTTACAAAGGTTCCTCAACATAGCTGACACAGGACCAGACACCTTTCTCTCTCTAAACCTATCTAAATGTATTCAGTGACATAGACACAGCTAAAGAGAAAAAAAGGCTCTCAAACAATTACTTCTAGTCTAAAATAAGCAGTGCCTCCAGAATTAAAATTGCCATTACAGTAATTTATTTACCTACAGAAATTATTAAATCAATTTTAAATTCCTTGTTATTTTGCAAACTTACATTAATATCTGCATATGCATTATGAATCTGCCTGTATTTTTCTGACCTATGATCAAAGATATTTAATCATTTTCAGAAACAAAAACATCCATGCCAGAGAACAATCAGATTAAAAGTTCTCCTCTCCATCAAAAAACAGTATCTCTTGAGTAGCATTCTAACACACTTCTGGCTTGCAAGAATGAATGAGATGATACAAAATAAAGATATCCTTAGGAAAATTACCACAGGGAGACACAGTTACAGTTGTCTCTGATCATTATGCTACAAAAATGATCTCAGTACAGGACATCCTGTTTTCAGTGATTAGGAAAGAATCATATTAATTAACGAAAAATATATCCTCTGTTCCATAATTCAAAAAGGATTTTTATACTAGATACAGAATAACCACATGCTAAAAATAATGCTAGGAGAATAAAAATGTCAGCAAAATAAACAATACTCTACAACTTACTTATAGGTTAAGAACTTGACGAACTACATATAAAGATGAGTTTAAACAGAATCTAGTAAGCCAGTAGTCATCAACAGTATTTCCCTCTATGAAAATCAACAGCAAGCATTCCACCCTTCTCTTCAGAAAAACATAAGATCTATTCCATAAACAGCTGTGCATAGTCCAGTATATGATAAAAATCAAACATATGTGAATACACACATTCATTTGCATCAGGATAAATTTGGAGAGATTATGTTAACTTGCATCAAAATCATGTTTATTCAGATGCAAAAGTTTATATAAAAATTTCAACCAGAAATATTAAGAGACAATGCATAAAAATCTTTGTTTCAAATAAACAGTATTGTAAACATTGAAGTAAAAAGAATCAGGAAATATTGCTGAAGAGAACAAATACACTTCAATAAGCAGAAAGCTATCTTGCATTTTGTTAGTTCTCTTAACGCAGCAGCTCAGTTTTTTCTTACTGTTAAATGAATCTCTCAACAGCTACTCTAAATTCAGATTTCTACATTATTGTTCTTAAACCTTCTCTCCTCAATAGAATGTGCTCTGCAAGATTACTTGATATACTTAAAAGCACAAGCAGGTGTAAAACAGACCGATGACAGTTTTCTAATCACCCAGTACACAGTCTCACAACTACAGATACGAAGACAAAAATAACATGCAAAATAATTAAAAGGTTTATGAAAAAAAAAAATAAAATAAAAAAGAAATCTAAGAAATAGTACTTTTTAAGTATTTCATACACACCTAATGTTCTGTGTTGTGAACAAGGTGGAAAGAAGACACTTGCACTTAAATCTTGAAGCATCCCGTCCTGATGAACCCAGAGAAACTAATTTCTGCCATCAGAAAAGTACTCCACCAGAACACCAAATAATTATATGTGCTGCTCTAAAGGAAACAGCAAGCCCAGTTCTGGCTGTATGTAGTCTCTCGAGGTACAATAATATAAACCTGATCAATTGCAATTAAAATCTGAACAGAGGCTTAGAACTTGAAGTCTTGGTGCATTAGTTCTTGCCAAAAGCAGATGTGATTGTGAGCTGGAAGCAATTTCTCCTGGTAATTTGTGATGACACTGGGTAGAGCAGCCCCAGAGTCCCCAAAGACAAACTCATCAGAGGCTCTAATGTATGCATGACACATGAGGTGGCTCTTTTAGAGCTCAATTAATTGGGCTGAACATTAAGACAGCAAGTTCAGGACCAGGGTTTTTTTTTTTTTCTTTCCCCTCCAGAGTTGTTTTTCCCATTTTTACAAGCAGTTTTTTCCCTTACCTTCTGCAAGCCATGTCTCCTGTAACTGGCTCAGATCTTGAAAGAGTTCTGCAAAAAAAATGAAGACATGGATAAAAGACTCACACCTTTAATCTCTTCATAAGATTAAAATATGCTTGAAAATATATTTTTCCTGAAGAGCAATGTACATGAATTCTATCTGGCAGTCAAACAAACAGACAAAGTAGATATTTTTGGGTTGCAGTTAGTGATTTTTTTCTACACCTATTAATAAAAAAGAAGTACTTACTGTATTATTTTATCAGCTCTTGAAATAACAACCAGAATCTTAACCAAGCTCTGTGGTATAAAAGGCTTATTCAGCAATGCATAGAAAAGTTAAAAATCATAATCTTTCTTACAGGTGAACTATTTCTCCCTACACAATTCTGGCCTCCTTCTGCAGTATCTGCCCCAGACAAAGCTCTCTTGCACTTCAACCGGGAGTTATGCCTGAGCAATGACTGAGTATTTCTATTAGTGTGGTCGTAACTACCATATAAAAATTCTGAAGCAAAGACCTAAGATGCTGCAACAGCAGGCAGAAATGGGAAATCTTCTGTAATTCCCATTATGTTTTATTTTGTATGACAAGAGAATCACCACGATTTTCTCTATGCTGCACTCACTGTACTTCTTTAAAGTGAAACCACTTTCTCCATGGGCTGAGTTTTGCAGCAGGTTATCTTTTTCTGCAATTCACTTAAATCAACTGCTTATAATGAGTGTAAACCAGAGCTGCATTCTACTTATTTTCAAAGCTCAGAAAGTCAGTTGCGAAATTTCTGTTTACTAAGTAGGCCACTTGAACTGACAAATGGGTTAAAGTTACTGTATTTTGAGAGACTTCCTCTTTTATGAATGCTGACAGACAACTATTTACATACACTTGAATGACAGAGGCTATTCATTTATCCTGTGGACTGATACCTCACATTCATCTTGGCAAATCATTTACCTGAAAATCAGAAAGTTGTTTTCTTTTCAATCTACCCTAGAATAAACTTTTCCAAACAAGTAAGTAGTGATTTGGAAAAGTTAATCTATGTGCCCTCACCCGGTAAGATTTATACTGGGCTAAGATGTAAGCCCCTATTTATCTTCCTGTATGTCTTACATATTTACAGGGGTATAGACATAGCATCTATACTGTAACCTAAAGAAGTGTTAACAGCTATTGCTAGACTACAGTTCTCAAGCTACAATCACGTGAGCGGCTACTAATGGGACCAAGTTACAAATCTCTGCCCCCCCAAAAAACTTCATCAACTCTAGACTTCCTTAATTGAATTTCCCAGGATTGTTAACCCTACCAATGCTACACTGCAATAGAAACAGACTACCAGTCGCAAGGAACCTGACTACTAGCTCTACAGTAAAGCCAGAGTGAAAACCAAGTCCCCACACCAGCATTCTTACTCCTGCTAGCACCAGTAAACACACACTAGTGAAAAGGATGCTAAAAGAGAGGAGGAATGAGGAAAGCCCTGAATCTCAAGAGGCCTGAAGGTGAAAAAGCCAGGTACCGTAACTTGTGTCAGATGCTGCAAAAGCTTGGCCTCAGTGCATGACATCCGGGTGCCACATGTATGCCACATGACATATCTGTACCTAAAATGCAACATGGTAAGTCCAGGCAAGAGTATCAGCTTCATCAGTTTATTGCCTTTGTCAGTTTGTTTTGCAGTAGTAAACACAATTTTCTTCTCTTGTTTATTCAGCGGGATTTCGATATATTTATCTCCAAAACAAATGAAAAAAGTGCTCTCAAAAAGCTTCTCTGCATTAGGAAAGGGAGAAAAAAAAAAGAAGAGGGGTGACACACATGATAAACCCTCACCTTCTGAATCATGAGCCAGGTCTCTGTTAATGAATTTTCTTTTCCTGACATTTGTCGGTCTCTCATTACAGTTTCTCCCACGCGGATTCTATAAACAGGAAAGATCAGTTACTTCAGAAATCTGAGGGTTTCTTGGTCTTTTTTTTTTTTTCCTCATTTAATCGAGAATACTCAAAGCCAGCATGAATTCTTTACATTTTCGAATAGGGAAATGATCGTCTTGCAGCCTTCAATCTTCAGCAAAAGACATTGCTGAGCACCTACCACCCCCCAAAAGATTCCTGCATCTAAATGCAACACATTTCTATCTATGTAGACATCTATTTGTACATACACATACATAATGTTTTCAAGTAGCAACGCAATACCAACCATGTATTTTTAGCATCTTAAAAGGCCTCGTCTATTGTTGATATAAACACTGTTATTTCATAAGCCTCCTCTGATTGTAACATATGCTAGTGCTCACAGCAAAGAATCACATGCACTGAAGATGGTCAAATCTGCTGAACATAAATGGTTCCTACATCACAGTACTGTATCTACTTGAAAATACTACATGAGAAATGAAGGTTCATACCTAAAAGTCTCTACAGAAGCATTTGGAGATATGCATAAGGAAACAAAAGCACAGCTAACCCTGTACCTGGAAAGTCTTACATGGCAAGAAACAAAATATTATTATAAGAAACACCAAAATCTGGTGAACACTTTCAAAAACTCAAAAATAGCTGTAGATATTTGAGATGGAAGTATAATTTTCAATGTTTTTGATATAAATTTTTAAATGAATAAACATTTACCTTTTTGATTTCATACAGCACAAGTTGTAACTGCCTATTCTTACTTACCTTTCAAAATTTACACCTAAAGCTAAAAAAGTCAGTGAAGATGGTAAAAGAGAAAAAAGGAGGAGTTCGGCTCTAAGGTTTTCAAGTGTCTTGAGAGATGTATGCTACCTGATGATTGTCTCAACTACACAGAGAACTTGGTAACACTTCCTCATTGAATGGTTGTCTAAATAAAGAAGTAAAATGGTGTTTTGCTCCAAACACAAGTAATAAAAGCCAGAAGGGAGCATAAGTTTAGAATTTCAAGTGGATTTCTCTCAGGTTTTTTTATGACAGCCCACAGCAATTGCTTTAAGCCTGGCACAACCACTTCTACCAAGTCCTGTAGCTCTCTGCTGGCGTGAAGAATGCATTAGCCAAGGGTGATTTTCATAGTTTTGTTATGAAAAATATAGAACACTGACTGAAATGACAGATTTTCTGAAAACTTATCAAGATCCTGCAGCTGTTCAAACCTACACAGGACTGATAACTTTGAGTGCCACTACTGACGTCTGAATACTGTCCAGTTTAGCTTGTGCTACAAACTGGAAAACGCACTCTCATGCATAGTCTTCAGGGCTAACAATATACATTTTTGTTATACTCTAGCTTTCTTTTTATCAGAGCAAACATTCAGGGATTTGTCTCCTTTTCCCTTCTGAAGTACTGCAGAAAAACACTTTCAAAAGCAAGTAATTAGCTCTGCGAAAGCATCAGCTTTGCTGCTGTCCAGTATTTCTATGCTGGGTTTGCTGCTCTGTGTTAAAAAGAATACACTCAACTCTACCATGTTGTTTGATGGGGGCCATCTATGTGCAGTGCACAGAAAGGAAAGAATCCTTGTCTTCACAGGGACAGAGGATTTGTAAGACCTTGAGGTTCACCAATCTTGTTCACACTGAGTGTCATATTTCTAGGGCTATATCATAGACAGATTACTGGAGATGTTACTTAAGTGGTTAGTACATACTTGGTTTATTTTTTACATTATTTATGATTACGATATAGTTTTCTATTATCTTTTCTACTCAGTAAGTAAATATTGGGAAACTATTATTAAAATAAAAATAAGTAAACACTGGATTATTAAAATGAAAACTTGAATATGATGTGACCCTCTATTATGTAGCTGGAAGAGTCTCATTTTTAGCATGAGACCTAATTTTAACTCTATAAAAACCTGACTTTGTAAGGTTAAAAAAAAGGCACTTCCAAACATAATATTTAATAAAATGATTGGAACATTACTAATTTTTACTCTTCTAATTTGCAAATTTATAAGG
>JBCJKH010069465.1:0-11869 GCA_039877255.1 Loriculus beryllinus | reverse complement strand
AAGGAAAAGCTGCAGCTTACACAGATGAAGGCTCTTTACTCTGACACAGGAGTGACGGTGTGCTTTATCGCTGGACAGAAAGAAAGAAATCTAGTTGTCTTCAGAGTATGTGGGGTGTCAGTAGCTGTAGGGGAGCCTTGAAAAATGCCATTAATATGGGTGGCCCATTCTTCCAAGATACTTGTTTGTAAATGTCTGTTGTTGGCATACTTTACTGTGAACTTAGGAAATTTCATCATTAACTGGGATCACATCCTATATGATGAATGTACTGAGACTCCAGGGTAAAGGGGAAAAGAAAAAGCAGTGCTGAATGAAAGGTTTTAACTGAAAAGACACTTGGTAGAATAGACAAACTGACAACTGGAGGCCTGAGTTTGAACAAACTAGCTCTCTTTTAGAAACTCAGAATTTAGAAACTCTTTGTTGTTGAAAACATACAGGGCTACAAGTATCTTTCTGCTCTGCCCATACTTACCAGGAAAAAGATTTTAAAGTGCTAACAGGTGGGAGCTGAAGCCTTTAGCACGCGGAAATAAAAGTACTGCTGGCCCCTGTCCTGGCTGTCTGTCCTGTATGATGTGCTGTGCTAGTACAAGTATGCTATGCACTGGAAGCATGTAGGTGGACCTCTACCCTGCTCCATTGCAGGCAGCAAGCTCTGCTGGAAGTATGGGAAAGAGGGCTGGCATGGCAGTGACTGCTCACTGCTGAATGACATCATCTATAGGGAAATACAGTATTCTTCAGTTCATGACTGACTTTTTATCCCCCATATCTTTTCTGGACCTTAGGAGAAGAGAAGTTCCCAGTTTTTTGAGGCTAAAGTCAGCCTGAGAACTGTAGGATTTAGTTAGGATGACAAGGAATGTGATAAACTGTGGAAATTGCTTTCAAATTACCATTTAGAGTGGCGCAAAATGGTAAGCTCTTCCCTTTTTCCACTTACTTATTTTTGAATACTTCATAATTACCTAGGTAAAGGAATACAAAGCACAGATTTTTGTTTATTGGTCTGCCAACATAATAAATGTTCACAGAGTTTTACTTTTAATCTTTAACGATAGAAAAACAGATGGCATGAGTAATTCTGTAGTGTCGTATGCACTACCAGTATTCTCAAAATGGTATGTACACTAACCTTAACACAATCTCACAGCATGACAGGGAAGGGAGGGGGAATATTGTGGGCAGCTGTGTTGGTATTTTTTGCTACAGTGTAATGTCCATTTCTGAATTCACAGAATCAGGCAATCAGAGAAAGACTCCTCAAACTGTGTGGATCGGATTGAAGAGACCTCTGAGGCCACCTTTTCCATCCTTTTGCTCAAACTAGTGCCTGTTACAGCAGGTCACTCAGGGCCACATACAACAAAGGATGGACAAACAAACTCTGGGTTCACCCATTCTAGTGTTTGGCCGCCCTCAGAATGAAAATATCTCCTAGTGTCTAATGGGAATTTCCATTATTACAGCCTCTGCTTGTTCTGTCTCATCCTATCACTGCAACTCCAAGGGTCTGGCTCCATCTTCTCCACAATGACACACTACGTAGTTGCAGATAGCAATATTGTCCATGAGTCTTCTATACTTTAGGCTGAACAAAGTAATTTCATTCCTTCTCTGCCCATGTACCATGAGTTCCACCCACCCCCAAGCATCTTGGGGGACCTCCATGACACCTCAGGCATCACCCAGAGCTAAAATTTTCAGTGTAAACTATGCTTCATAGAACATGCAATTCCCCTGTTCAGCTGATCCAGCCTCTGATCATATTCCACACAGTGAGATAGCAAATGATGCTGAACCCTCAAAAATAAGACCAATTTTCTCAGTATTTACACTCACAGACATTTTGGGTCACTTTTGAGGAACCTGTAACACCTAGAGACCTGATCATCTAGCTCAGAAGGAAAAAACACATCAAAGCTAAGGAAAAGTGCCTGTTTAATTCAAGTGTCTCCTCCTTCACAGGGAGTATTCAGTCTTCTTTATCTCTCCTCAACCTACTCTGTCTTGGGTTTTTCCATTTCCAGATCATCATACTTTCCAGACCCTCATACTTTCCAGACCTGATTTCCATTACTTTACTATTTTGTCGGTACTATGTGTTTAAAGTGGAATTAAACTCAAAAGCCTAAAGTAAGTAATTTACCCATGTTACACTCAAACCCAGTGAGAGTTCTTGATGTCTGGTGGCTCCATCTACATAGGAGTTCAGTTACAGCACTTAGATATATCTCATTGTTGCGTGAGGCTAAGCATGATTTGTGAAGATTTTATTTATGATTTGTGCAGATGACAATGATAATTCAATCAAGTGGAGCACATCTAACATGCCTGAAAGTGTTAACTGTCTTCCTTAAGAAGGGGCTGTACCTTGAATGCAGAGGCATGTAGGCTTACAAATACAGTGAAATACAGTGATTGCAATGGAGCAATCACTGTATACAGTGGAGCAGTGATTACTGTAATAGCCAACATGAACTGAAATTATAGCCTGACCAAGGGACTTCTTTCTTTCTATGCACAGTTCATTTCGCAATTGTTTTCCATACAAATGTGATGTGAACTCGGCCTTAATTAACCACAGGCTGTATTTCATCCTCATTCTCTTGGAAAATGCAAAACTTGTTGTTCCAAGTTTGCAAACTTAAGTATAAATTTATTTCAGTTCAAAGGTGAAATTATTAACCTAAGAGGAAATATGGGTTATACTTTGGGTTTTCTTTTTTTCTTCCCTGCCACTGAACAACTATTGTTTGCTTTTGAGTGCTGTCTCATTTCAGTGCATCAATAATCTTAAATGATTAGGCTTGCTGGATTTTTTTCACAAAACATTTAAGGATAGAAATGGATATGCAGCATCTTTGCTACTCTAGTGATTTCCATTTAAAAAGACACTTCACCTGTAAAGCTACATTAATTTTCATTCAAAATCCACTTTAGTAAAAGTATGTAGTTTGAATTCTTTGAACTCACAAGTACAAACAATTCATCTTTGTATTCTTACATGGCATTTCTGCCACCCTTTTTCCTCTGTCTGTATGCCATAATAGCTTTTATTTTCTCTGTTGCTTCTCCCTAGCAATTTATTTCATTTATCCTTAAGTGCATCCAAATATTTGATCACAAAACTCAAACAGCAGCACTGCCAATTAGAGGGAAACAACTTTGATGTGCCTGATTACAGATGAAACAAAACCAAATGTAAGTACTTACAAGAAAGAATATCAAGCAGAAAGGCCAACAACCAAGATCATAATCTTCTGGTTGTAAAGTCTTGATAAAGTTAGAGGGATGAAGAGGGCATATCCTATGGAGACGAAGTTAAATAAAATAAATAAATATAATGAAATGGAGCAAGATTGATAAGCAGAAGAAATTAATGAAAGTAATTAGTTCTTAATTAAGGAAAGTTCTTCCTGAAGGAGGTTTACATAGGGGACTGATACATACTACTTAATAGTATAATTGTCAGGGACAATGATCATCTAGAAATACGTGCTCAGTATGTGTAAAAATAAATTAGCTGGACAGTGAGATTTGGAAAGAAAAATTTAGATTGATAACAAAATTAAACAACAAATCAATACATAATGATGAAAATATTTAATTATTTCTTTCCTTTTGTATGAAACCTTCTGATGATGTTTCCAAATAAAGAAATAAAAGATACATTTATGTATTTCAGAAAGCAGAATAGACCCACAATAATTTCTTATCCTAAATGTGCTACATGCAGGACCTAATCCCAAAACCATTTGATGTTTTAGGCTATATCACCATTCATTTTAATGGTGATGGTATTCCTAAAATCCCTTGAGCAGGTATTACCAGTGTGGCACATGGTCTGGCGATCTTGTCCTCTTTGCTTCCTAATTCCTCTATCGTGGGTGAGAGCACAGTAACAAAACACAGAAACTGCTGTCCAAGCACCCTTGCTAGGTCTTCATTCCCCTTTCACCAAAGCTAATATGAAATATAAGCTAAATTTAAGGAATGCAATAAAGGTTCAAAGTTGAGATATGAAATAATAAGATTTATGTATAAATGGGTAGAAAAAGTGGGGAATCTTCAATCCAGAGAAGAGAAGGCAAGAAGCAAAATGGTCCACTAGAGTCATGTTAACGAAAGAGTAGTACTGCATGACCACAGATTTTTTTCATATTCCTAATACAATCCATCAAAACTCACTGGAAGAAAGTGCATTTTATATAGTACATAGACACCTCTTGACAGGAGTCAGAAATATTCTTCTTCTTCATTTGTAACAACAAATAAATTGTTCAAACGTTCATTTAATGCCAAACAGAATTCATCTGATCTTGAAAACTAAGCAGTTCTGGACACAGTTTTTGGCCATGAGATTTCCCAGATGCCATAAGCACAGGCCATGAATTGTGGCTGAATGCTTAGCAAATGCCAGACCACAGAAATCAAATGAGTGGAAAGACTTCTTCTGGCCCAATCACAGCTGCTGATTTGACAGATGGGAATACTTTGGGTTTAGCGGGGCCTTGTGACATACTCATTTCTGACAACTGCCAGAGGCAAAACTGAGTGATGTGACCCATGCTGTCACTTCCAGTCTTTTATGACACCACCGGGTGAAAAATGGGACATGTGAGCAAAGTACAGTCACGTTGGAAGAGAAAATGCAAGGCAGGCCAATTAGTGATATTACTTGAATTTCTGACTTCTTGTATCTTGATATTAAGTATTTTTAAGTCATGATCTTTATATAATGCTTAAAAATATATTTGTCTCATCTGACACCCTGAATTTTAATTTCCCAAGCTGTCAATTCGTCATGTAATTTGTGGTCATGGTGAAGATTCACAGCTTTAGGGCAGAGACTAATTTGTTTCATGTTGGTATAAAGTGGGAATCATTTGTTTGATGCCAGCGGAATAACAGCAACATAAGTGACTGGAACCAGGTCCTCAGTCTGTGAGGATTTTTTGATTTGATGGTGATAAAAAAATAAGACATACCCAGAATCACAGAAGTTTTTTTGTGATCAACTGTCAAATTAGTTAAGAGCAGAACCTAGAAGCTGAGAAATTGTCTACATCCACGTTTTATTGCACAGCAGGTAAATATTTAAATGAAAGCCTTTAAAAATGTGAATTCCATCATGCAGTTAAAGAAAATTCATTGCTACCAATCATAATGCATGACATTATAAATTCAAATCACTTGAAGATAATGTGCTCTGGTTTTATTGCTTTTACAGCACTCTATTTCTTGCAAGTGTGGCACAAACAGTATTTGCTTTGCAGAGGTATAGGTCACCACTAGACACACTACACATGTGCCTGTGACTCTCTCTGACCCCATTCCTGCTCACCCTCAGCTCACCCAGATGAACAAACTTCATGATACACCTCAAGGGATTTGTTTAAGGCTGCAAGAGCTCCTTCAAAGAGCACACAGGAGTAACTGAAGGGAAGCAGCGGACTCCACACTGAAGCTGATAAGGAGTGCTCATCTACCTTCTGATGGCTGAGATGAGGGTGGAAACTTTCGGCTATAAAGAGGAGACAGATTATCTTAAATTCCATTAATTATTTTTACCTCAATGCTTTGACCAAAAGCAGTCTTCTAGTGTTTCCTCCAGACTGGAAAACTGAAATGAGCATACTTGGCCCAAGATATCAAGACAAATGTTAGAAATGCAGTTATCTACTATTTCTCCTGTTTCCTGTCCAGCAGACTGCACCATCTCATGCCTTTCATGAAATGCTGCACAACAAAAATAAGAATGAACCTTTCATGGTCCCCTGGATTTGGGCAAACAGCAAAAGGCCAGCAACATCTAACCTCACTTCCAGTTAGGCGGTTTTGGTGATCTGTACCTTCATACTAGTCCACTAGGAATAGATTCACAAGCATTAGGAATAGATTCACAAACGTTAGGAACAGTCTACAAAAATTGGCTTGTTTTTCAGGCCTTGCTGAAACTTCCTAGCAAGCGTTTAGGAGAGGAACAGGAGTAACTAAGGGACATGAAGCAAGACTGAAAAGATGGGAACCCAACCAATTTTGCAGAGGTCTCAGCAGCGAAACAATGCTGGTAACTGCTCTTGAGGGTCTTCTTGCAATTTTAAGGGCACATGGTACTAATGTTATTATAAATGGCCTCAAAGAAAATAAGCACATTTAAGCCAGATAATAAGGGGAAGACATCTGTCCCAATATTTTAAAGTTCTCATTCATTACCACCAATTGCTTTCAGTGCAACACCAAAACTTTGGCACTGCTGTGCCTGCTCTAGGTTTCGTACGTATTTCCAGTTGAATACTTCAACTGGGAAAGACTTCCAATGATCATCTAGTCCAATTACTTGACCACTACAGGGCTGACCAAAAATTAAAGCATGATGTTAAGGCCATTGTCCAAATGCCTGTTAAACACAGACAGGCTTTGGGCATTGACCACTTCTCTCGGAAGACTGTTCCAGTGTTTGATCACCCTCTCAGTAAGGAAATGTTTCCTAATGTCCAGAGAGAAGCTCCTCCCCGGAACAGCTTTGAATCATTCCCATGCATATATGCATGTGCTTGTGTGTAAAAGGAGAGTAAAAGGAGAGACTCAGATTCCTCTTTATAATTGGCATATACAAAGACATTGCTCCAGTAGTTCTGACTGAGCTTAAAAACATAAATCTTTCCAGCTCATTTATCTGAAAATAAGTTATTACGTAAAATGTCTTCCTAAAACTAAGAGACAGATTCTCTCTGTAGTTCCTTTTGAAGTATATTCACATTCCTCCATATGCTGAAGATATTACTTATTGATAGTTGCATCACTCAAATAATAACTATTTTTCCATTGTTAAAAAACAATCTATAACCTGCTCAGCTTTATAATATGCTAACATCATTTATCTACCACTTCTGGTAAAAGGGGAATCAATCTCATCTTCTGCATGTACTTCAACATCCTGTCCTATTCTGAATTCTGACACTCCTTTTTTAATGTGCTGCTTATAGTTTTCCTGCTCATTCTTCCCCTCAAGGAAAAGATGAGATTAAATTCCTCTATGATTTAAGTCCTCAAATCCTGCTATATTTGAACAGATTAAAATCACTAAAAGAACAAAGCCTCTCTAAAAATTTTACCATAGATTTACCAAATTTGAAGCTATAGTGGGAAACAATTGAATCTACAGCACAATGCAGCAAAGTGAGAACTTACCCCATGCAGACAAAATATATTCCTAAATCTGCATTCGCACAGGCTCCTAACTTGGTATTCCTGTTGTCTGCAGGGGCATTTACAACCAGTTGTTGATTTTACTTAATCACCTAGGGGACAGTGAAAGCATATTTCCAGTCCAATTAGAACAACCCAAATCCATGCATTGATAAGTTTGTAATTAAGGTTTGTATAATGAAGTCATATTCAGAATTTCAAACCAGAATATTAATGCTCCTTTTGCACTGTTTTGAGGAAGCCGACAGATCATATCGACAGGTGAAGTCTGTACATGAATAAGCAGCTGTGCTGGTTTTGGCTAAAAGATAGTTAATTTTCTTCATAGTAGCTGATATGGGGGCATGTTCTGGATTTGCGTTGAAAACAACGTAGATAATAGGGATGTTTTTGTTATCTGAAAAAGCTAAATGTTATGGCAGAACACCGTAAGTATCAAACTGAATGATGCCAGAGAAAGGGACTATAATTTTGCATGTCTCATAACTGTCACTTGACCAGAAACTGTACAGTGGGAACTGCTCAGTGGGAACAGAATATGCTACTGCATTGGGTAGTTTTACTGTATCCTTTTATCAGATAAGGAGACAAAAACTGCATGCACTGTTCCAGGTATGAACACATGGCAGACTTATTCATTGGCATCATTATTTTTATGTTGGCTTTCTATAACCTTTCAAATCATTCCTAACACTTTACATACTTTTTTGACTGCTGGTGACGAATGACAGTACTTCCATAGAAAGTTCTTTCAGGTTGCATTCTCAGTGACGACAGTCAGCTCAGAACACATCACTATTGGTGAAATTGAGATTTTATTTACCATGCTTGCTCCCTTATTATTTAACCACAGTGAATTTCAATTTACCTGCCCAGTTGTTCACTGTTATAAAATGCACCTGTAATTCTGTATTCTGCCTCAATTTATCCTGACCAATTTATCATCATAAACTTTGCCACTTCATTATTCATGCCTTTTCCAAATCATTAAAGAATACAGTGATGGGTAAATAGATGCATTGTCTGTGTAAAGAACAGTAGAGGCCAATTTGCAGTTATGGCTCTCCCTTGCGTAGTTGTACCAGAGGAATTATTCAAATGACAGGTTATGTGCCTGAGGAAAAAAAGGGGAAAATTGTCACACAGAGACAGGTGACAAGAACTAGAATGAAGACAAAATGTTCCCATTTGGTTTATAATAAACCAAAGGCCTCCAGTAATCCTCATCTGGACACACAGCCATTTTCATTTTAGAAGAGTGGGTAATAACAGTTTTGTCCATGGGTGGTTTGAAGCTGAAATACCGGAAAGCAGGTATATTTCTTATACATGAGTTGAAGATTGAGTGGCTGGAAGGAAAGGTATCACTATCAATAGTACAGTTTTCTGATTGGATGTCAAAGTTTGGTTGCATATTACAGTAAGTAGCACGCTGGGAATCACAACAGCACTGTGAAACAGATCTCCAAGTACACCCCATACCCACGGAGGTCAAAAGAATAAGGATCAAAAATTAGGAAAGCTACTAATCTAGGCTGGGCATTGGGGCAGAACTATGCATAATTGACTCTACGAGCTTATCCTAGAGCAGCAGTCAGTCAAATCCAATACTGTAATGCTGTCAGCACTGATCTAGGACAGATCCATGTCCCTCTCCCTTTCTATCACTCTATTCCACGAAGATTTTGTTTGTCATAAGTTTCCACTAAAACCAGCCAGGAAAGCCTGGTCTCCACCCATAACCAAACCTCCTGCACAAGCCTGGGAAGTCCAGCAATTCCCATAAGATCCAGATTCACTGCAAGCATGCCATGGGGCAGGTCCAGGGAAGCATCACCAAACGCCACAATTGGAGAAGCCAGGATGTATGTTCCCAGGAAAAGGAACTCTGCAGTACACGTGTGAAGGAAACACAGAGCTGCTCCCTTCATGAAGAGGTGGGCATGCCTGCGGCTGTGTGTTTTAGTGAAGTCTGCCTTACAGAAAACAGCTATTATAAATTAGCCGTGATAATGCTAACTTTGTGGAACAGATTATATGCATAATCATGTATGCAAGACACAAAAAATCTTACATCAAAAAATCTTACATCAAAAAATCTCACTGAAACAGCAGCCAGATTTGTTATATGAGAGCTTCACAACTCTCACACAAACAACAGTTCCTTTGTTTGCCTTTGTTTCCCTGGCTTATTGCTGGAATGTTCCAGAGCATTTTAAAACCACTTTCTTTTGACAGTACATGATCATCTCAGGCCATAATGCACAACGGCCTTCCGTTATTTATCTATGGTAGTGAATTTAAAATGTTGACCTTCAAAGAGAAAACAGATCAGATTTTAAAGTCATTAATAAAATTGACAGTAATCAGTATGAGATTCAAAAGCAAATTAATTGGAGAAATGGGTGAAATTACTGACAAACTCATAGGTCATTAAAATTGTGCCAGTCAGTCATTTTATTGGATTTTAAAAGACACAGGAACAGAAGTTGGGGGCAAAATGAGGTTCCAGCATTAGTAGCAAGCCAAATGCAGCTGCAGCTATAAACGGAGCTGCCAGAGACACTGGAGGCCCCCATTTTAATTGCATGAATATCCAAACAGTCATGTTTGGCATAAAGTATTCAAGAAGTATCCTCAGAAGTCCACTTTTAGAGAACAGGCACAAATTATAACTCCGGATTTTATTCACAACAAATTAATCATACGGGTGTTGCATAATTTTGCTTCAGACAAAAAATGAGCAAGTGGGGAGAGAGGATCATGTATTGGCATTTGGGTGAAGGTTACATGCATGAAGGAGTAATTTTCTAAGTTACAGAGGAGTCAAGAACTCAAAACACTAAATAAATGAACTGGAATAGCTTCAGCATTTCCCTTTTCTGGTTTGAGAGGCTACTGAGCATACGTTCGACATGTAAACAACACCTTTGATAGGGTCAAGCAAAATTCACCCACACAAACTCAAACCAGAATGTGAAAGAGTAAAATCTACTAACTGAAAATCATAGCAAAGTGGTCAGTTTGGCCTAGTTAAGGAAGAAAACTGCAGTGAAAGTGTTCATTTGGAAAACAGAAGGATATAGCAAATTTCAAAGCTATGCAATGCTAGCTGCTTGCATTTTGAGTTTTCATGATAAACCTGTTAGTGATGGACAAATTCCGTTTAGAGAAACTGACTTTTTGACATATAATTAAAAGCTGGCTCTTTTCCTGGTAGATGTATGCGAAACTGAGGCAAAGCCACAATGGAATAAAAGGGGAAATAGCAAAAAGAATGATGAGGGCAGTTATGTTTGTGGAACATTGGATGGAATCTTGGAAAAGAATATCCTGAGGAATCAGTGAGGCACAAATTCTCCTAAGTGTACTCACATTTAGAAGAGAAAGCACATCACAGCAGTCAAGCAAATACAACAGGTGATAGCACCCATCTTACGCACTCTGAAGTCGACAGTAGCTAGGGTAACAGATATTGTTCATTTGTAATAAAACAACATATTTCCATAAGATTCAGATCTTATGGAAATGAATTGGCATCTAAATCTCACAAAATGAATTGGCATCTAAACCGTGGCTGTAATACTTTCAGGCATCTTCTCCATTTTGCTAAATTCACTCGATTGAAGGTGTAGGTCTGAAGCTCTTCGGGCCAGGGACAGCATTTACTAATGAACACCTTTAGCAAAATATAATTCAGACTGCAGATTTTGAAGGACTAGTCATACTAAAATAATGATGCAATGCAAGAAAAATGAACATCCATCATCAGTCTTGCCTTGATTCTGTTTTTTAAAATCCATTTCTATTCTTTTCAGGAACTGCTAAACATTCCTGATTCATTGATGAGCTGTGAAGAAGTGATTTATGCCTTCTTTCTTCAGACAAGCTTTGGCAATTTTTCTCTTGTATTACCACTTCCAATTTATTTAATAATTTTATTAATCTCAGATTGCAGAAGAGAAGCTCAGGATGCTTTATTCTGACCCTAATTATCACAACTGTGCTAATATTTGGAAATGAAATCACAGAAGTGATTGTCTAGGTCTAAATTCCTGAAAATTGCTTCCCTTCACCTTCCAAATACATTACACCCCTTTTCAGCTTACAAGGATACAATAGCATTTAATGTTGGCTGGCACATTGAGATCTCCCGGTGTAATCATAACAAGACTTTCTGATAGCTGGTTTAGTGCATACTTGCATTAGATGTAATATTTCTCTGAGACAAGAAGATGTACCAGTCAAATGTTGTTGCACCAGCCAAAAAACTTACAACTGCTTAATGCAGTACATGTTCTTTAGCAGGATGATAGAGAAAGTTTAATCTCTGATGAAGATTAAACATCCCTGCTTTTTTTCAAATTCCTGTTTCTTTTTCTGAAATGCAGTGGTGCATTCAATAAAAAGTGAAGCATCATTTGTTGTATCAACAAAATGCCAGTTAGTTTTTATGCTGGCTACTGTTGCCCTGTGGTATTCATATAATCATCGAATACTTTGTGTTGGAAGAGACCCTCAAAAGGCATCTAGTCCAACCCTCAACAACGAGCAGAATATCTTCAACTCGATCAGGTTGCTCAGAACCACATCCAGCCTGGCCTTGAATGTCTCCAGGGATGGTGCATCCACCACCTCTCTGGGCAAC
>JBCJKH010069462.1:2564-13294 GCA_039877255.1 Loriculus beryllinus | reverse complement strand
TGATATCAAAATACCACTTTGAAGGCCACAAAGAATAGGAGAAGTACCTAGCAGTATTTGCTAACTTCCTCACACATCAAGGTTCTGATGTACCTGAGGGTTTTGTCTATTAAGTGAGTTGGTGAAGGACAATCAGGGATAGCAGAAGAATCTATTATCAATAAGTATTGCATCATTAATTTCAGAAAACAAAAATCCAGAGAATTAACTATGAAGATAGAACCTCTTACTAACAAAGTACATTGTATTCTAACTTGCCATTGCTATGAAAAGGAATAAACAGGAAAACAATGGATATAGATTTATTTTTTAGGAAAAATGTGGTCTTTAGCTGTCTGGACTATTATTATTTGCATTTTTCAGCTTGCAAAACACCATTAAAAGCAGTCAGTATGTAGTGGTATGGTCTTGTATGAGATTATCTTGGTGAAGGACAGAAGAGGAAATCTATGTTTTACAAAAGAAGAGAAAGAGAAACATTCAGTGATACAAGCACAACTTTAAAGAGACTACTTCTAACTGCTGCAAATTGTTTATGAAAACGTCAGACCCAAGAACAAGTGAGCATGAACTGAATGAAAATCTGCTCGAGAATCTAGAGAATTAAAGCATGAATCAACAAAGATGCCAATAATCTTTAGATATGTACTTTTTTTTTTAAGTATTTAAGTGTGAACTTTGCTTGCAGAATTTACAAAAAAAAAAAAGAAAAAAAGAATGAAATCTTGGTGTTAAAGTATCATTCTCATCTCACAGTATTCTGCATTTGTATTCTTTCTTATCTCATAGCGAATAAGAGACACGTCCACTCCAAAGATACCTTTATAGATTGGAAAAAAGAAAATAGTAGATTACTGGATCATCAGTGCTATGGCAGAGAATGTTTTCTGAAAGGAGTAAGGCTGCACTGGTGCACCACTTATTTTGATATAGTTAACGTCAACCTTGTAGCAATATGGATGATGAATCACTTGTCCATCATCTTAGGAAGCAAGTCTTCCTGCTGAACCAAATTATAACAGACAGCAGCTTTAGCAACTCTGCTTAGTAGATTTAAGAGACAGAAAGTATGTGATGAAGAATGGCAATTCACTTACAGACCAAAAACTTCAGCACTGTGCTATAGATCCCTCTTAGAATAAGACCTGAATTCTTAGGCTTGATTTCTGGTTGTGTTTTAGAACAAAACTTTAAAGGTACGTGAACAAAGTTGGTACCCAGTTCTCACCTGAGCATGGGGGAAAACATGCAGACATGCAGAGGCAAGGATGCTCTTATTTCAGTGTCTTCTTTCTTCCAGTTCAACGTCTTGACCACAAGGATATTCTTTTGCCTTTAATGGTTGCTGTACTTGTAAAACAGAAGCCTCAAAATATGAACACATTTTGAGATTGTCAGGTATAATGACATACAATAGATAATCAAAAGCTAGGCTGTTTTAATGCTGTCTTTCACTGTTAAGAACAAATGCCTTATAATGTCAAAAGTAAAAACATATTAGAAGAAAAACAAATAATTGTGAGACAAGAAAAAGCCCCCAGTGTTCAAGAATGGCCAAATGCTGTTTCACCACTTTTTTCTTGAAAACAAAAAGCAATCATTGCAGGACTAAGAATGAACATGAAAAGCTTTAGTCTTATTAGAAATCTTCTGATCACAGGTAAATATTTAAAGCAAAATCTCAGTGTGATACCAGTTATGGGAGAACTAATCTTACCATGTTGTATGTAGAAAATGTCATTAATTGTAGTGTATCAACTGTGTTTTTATTAATTTTCTTTTTTTACTGAGATAAATGTAAATTTCTTGAGCAGGTGAATTTACACCTTTGACAATAAATGCTTTCACATCCATGGCCCATGAAATCTCCAGGGTGTCTAAGCCAAATTCAGGTCACCCCATGACACTTATTTAAAATACAACCTTCATCAAACAGTAGATAGCAAGTAGTCTTCATCAAAGAATCCTACTGATGTCAAAGAAAGGGGCTTGTCATAAACTCCCTTGTATGCATGTTAAGGATGTAGATATAGGCAAGACAATTTGCCCTTTTTTCGCCTTAAAAGTGTTTTCCTTTAAGCAGCACGGAGGTTTCTTTGATGCACATGTAAGCCAAGAGGATTCTTGAAGGGTTAGAAGACTTGGGGGTTTTCTGCAGCTCTTCTAAATTTTCAAATATACCTAATTTGTCAAGCTGGTTGTAATAAAGCAGTTTCTAAGAGACTTGAAAGTACAGTGAGAGACCGCTCTAGGATGAATCAAGTGGGGACTTTTCTACTGGAGACATACCAACTAGGTCTGTCTCAAGTAATTGCCAAATAAAAAAAGGCTGAGTAGAAGGATAAAGGATTTATTTGTTCTCCTTGCTGCTTCTGTCTGGGGACCTTCACACTTCTACAACTTCCCAACTGCCACAAGCCTTACTGCCCTTGTTAGACTGTGAATGTTCTTCTGCAGTATTGACCCTCTAGGAGCTGTAAGGTCCACATACTCTTTCTTTATAATTGTTTCTGCAGGTTTGTTAGCCCCTCTTGGGAACAGTGATCTATGCGTACTCTTCTTGATTTCTCCTTTTCTTTCCACAAAGAAAGAAAAGTGGAGTATTGTCGCTGTCTCTTCCTGTATTCAAATCCTTCTCCCACTTCTGAAAGATCACAGACGTCTGTAAGTTGTCTTTGGTGGTGGAGGGTTCCACTTACAGTCAGCTCTTATCTGCTTCCTCTGTGAGGGCCAAAACTCAGAGGCTAAAAAATTTAAAAGTTGTTGGCAGCAATAGAAATATTTTTTTCCAGAGCCTCTTTTTAGCCTCTCTTTTTATTGTTGGGCATAATTTTCCCCACGTTGTTTCCCTAGAACCTACTAAAAAATGTAAGGGCATAGAATATGCTCTGTCCTGCTCCAGGGACCTCTTCAGCAGCATTCTTTGATATTTGTCATTCTTGTATTACGTTGCATTAAAATATTAAAGGCCTTCACTGAGTTCCCTTGCATGCTTTACATTACCTTATGTGATTTTATGATGGAACTTGTTTTTGCTGCCTCTTTGTGTTTGGTTTATTCATTACATAGCATGGTTATTTATCTTTTTCCAGTGTTAAATCTTGCTGAACTTGTGACTTATGAATTACTTGCCTTAAATGATTAAACCTGAAGGGGATAGAGCAAAGACCACTTGCTGTTTATTAGCATATCTATGAATTTAATGTCTTAAATGACCCTGGACAATTTTTTTATAGTCTTTATGTGATAAGGAGTTGACTACTGAACTGAGAATATTATCTCGTGGCTGCTTGATAACATACTTTGCATAATGTTGAAGAAAGATGTGCTACTCCCTGCTCAGAATCATAAAGTATAAGCTTCAGCATAACTCTAAAGGTCTGATCAATGAAGACCTGCCTTTAACAGACAAAATAGGACTAAGATATTGTAATATGCATGCTAAACATAAGGAAACTATAAGCAAGATTAAGAAAAAAAATGGAATAAAAAGTTATATCTGAAAACTATTCTGAATAAAGTAAGATCACCAATGGCATTCCTCATCTGTAGTGCAGAAGATTTCCTAACAAGCACAGTGGATTTTTCTGCTGAGTATAGTTCTGGTTTGGTCAACATAAATTCCTACACTTTTCTCATCACGTTAATATTTAGCCATCTTACATGTTTGGTGCTTTGTGAGTAGAAGATATTGATTCCTTAAAATGCACCAGAAGTGAGAAAACACTTTTTCTGTTGTTTTTAATTTACAGATGAGAGAGCAGAGGAAGGGATTAAAGATCCCAAAGGACTTAGAGTGAAAGTACTTTACATCCAGGCCTGTATTTAAACTTCTGTGATTTACTCCAATGTCTTAGCTTCCTCTCATGCTAGATGATAAAATAATAAGAGACCAATACATAAAGTACTTTTTTCTATGATGTTTCATGGCTGATGGCATTTCTGTGTATTGTAAAATTCACATAACACCATCTGTGAGGATTTCTTTTAAGTGTTTTCTGTTGCTAAAATCAATTTTTCATCTACAGATATCAATTAGTGTTTATGAGATGGTTTGCTTTCCTCTGCCGTATTTGCTTTTCCCTTTAATATACACTGCTTCCTATTAAAGCAAAATGTCTTTCAAAAGTGGAAAAGCCAATCTTGCAAAGTGCTGATGTTCTTCAAGGGAAGTTCAAGATACCTGATATCGTTCCAGTTACATTACAAAATTTGCTCTCAATGAATAACTGACCAGCCATAGCAGTTTTAACAGGATAAATGTTCACCTTGACAGCAGTTAATTAGAACTTCCCATTCACAGTATTCATTTGCACTTAATAATGACCATTACAGCAACAAAAAAAAAATCGTGGTATTATGTTTTCAATTTCTATACTACACTCCCAACAAAATTCAGGGCTTAAGTAATTCCTGTTTTGCTGCAGAGAGCTAGATAATGTTGCACCAGCTTTCATGGTATTCTGTGTAAAAATGCAGTTTAACTTTCTTATGCTTATAAATTCAGGGATAACAATGTTAATTTGACTCCGATGAAAACTTAACTTCAGATGATTTATGAATTTCACAAAGGCTTATATTAATTCAAAACCTCAAAAATTCACACATGAATGAACCTAACTCACTAGTTTAGATCTACGCTGGTCAAAGAATTGCTTCACTTCAAATTCACATATTCCTTATGTGGTAAAGGAACATGGGAGATAGATTGTTTTTTCATTCTAAGATGTGTATTTTTCTTTTCTAGTTTTTCAAGTGAGCTTGAAAATACTAAAAGGAAGACTGAACATGTATAGGAAAGAAACAGTCTTCAAAATTAGAGTTGTAGATGGGTATGGCATACATTTTTTCCACAGTAATTGTATTTTCACTGATATTCAGCGCAGGCAAGACTATGTTTACATTACATGGCTGACAGGCTGCTAGGCAGGTCTGCCAAGCAAGCTGTAACTAGGAGAAACTCACTGAGGACATGGCAAATGCCTAAACCTGGAATGAATTTCCTCTGCTCAGGGCTTGAAATCAGCATCAAGGGCTGTGACTCAGAGACGAAACAGCCTCCAGGGCAAACCTGTGTGCCTCTCATCACTTAATTGGAGGAATAAAAGAAAGTTACACAGAAGCCTGAGTTGGGACGTAAAGCGTTAAGCATCTTAAGCAGTTTCTGGGCTATGTGATCTCACCTTCATTGCCAGGTTGGAAGGAACCAACCTCTTGGGTTTTGTGCAGAGGAGCCCTAAGGAAGCAGAACTCTGTCAGGCACCTATTGCTTTCGGCTGAGAGGTGACAACTGATAGCCAGCTGGGTCTTAGCTCCTAGTCAGGGCTTGCCAGCTCAGGTACGAAGCTGCGTGGGTACAAGCTGGCAGCTCACAGTGTCTGGTTGGTGTCTCCAGACTGCTCAGAGTCTGGAGATATGCATGGTGCAGGGACAGCTGACACAAGACAAGCATTCTCATCTGGTTTTAATTCTTGCTACTATATTTATTTTGCTGCCTGCCCTATACCTGCTATTTCATTTTTCATTTAGTCCTGAGAAGAATGTAAGGCTAATAATTTTGTGTTAGTAAGGCTCTGATCAAGATTATTCTTTTGTAAGTTCATGATTGGTTGGATTTAAAAATTTAAGTGTACTAAAATAAGTGAACTGGTCATCTCATGCCTAGTGTTTGAAAAGAAGGAATAAGAAAAGAGAATTTTGTTTGTTTTAAATTTCTAAATTAAAAGCTACCTGATTAATTTTTTCAGTGGTTAAACTACTTTTTTTTTTTTTTTTTTAATTCACAAATCTATTCCTATTTGTTTCTACCATCTTAATTTTTCATGTTAATATTTTAATTTCCTGGAATATTCCACAATGAAAGATAAAAGTTCTTTTGTCATTTTCATTACTTTAATTTCTAAAACTCTCAGTGTAAAATGATTCTTTACTAAGTACAGGTAGGTGCTGACATTAAAATTGGCAACTACCACAAGCAGATATATAAAACGGAGCTCTAACTAAAGTCAGTGGTTAACTCATATCTCAGTGTGAGCAAATAGCATCATATATTGAGCATATGTGACAAAAGGCAGAGTTTGCCTCTTAAGTGTAAAAGACTTCAGTTAGAAAAGTGGGAGAAAACTGGTAAGTCTTTGGAAGGACATCTATACATCATCTGGTCTTTTCCCAACATTCCATCAGTCTTGGGCAAGATGAACCAACCAAAGAAACTCTCTCCAGATGGCTGTGCAAACTGACAGTGATTGCCTAAAGACTGGGGCTTAATATGGGATGCAGGTGGAAGACAATTTTGGGACTACATAAAATTTGAGATGTTTTAAGGGTATCGTGGAAATGTACAATGAGATGTTTAGAGAATGGACCAAAGCCAATGAAATTTGAGATGTTTTAAGGGTATTGTGGAAATGTATAATGAGATGTTTAGAGAATGGACCAAAGCCAATGAAAGGGAAGGATCAATGTAAATGAGGGAGGAGCAAGCATAGTAAAAGAGAGGGGAAAAGGGACAAAAGTGGCCAGTCAAGTGTATATGAGTCATCACACTTGCCTGACTGAGCCACCTGCTTTATCTTCTTATTAAACCCTATTTCTCACTGCAGAGAGTGGGTGTGCTGTCTGTGTTGGGGGTAGGCTGGAGTGGCAGTGGGTCAGAGGAACATGCAGGTCTGGGATCCAGGACCTGGGGAAACCACAGCCAGATGAGAGGGACAGGAGAGGGACACTGTGTCAGTCATGGCTGTGAACACTTTTTTGTGTTTGTGTGGGTGCTGGTAGAGGCACGGCTTTCTGCCTCCATGGAACTCTTGGCTACTTGATGCCTTTGGGAACATATGCACAACCTCATTACCAGCAGGATCAGAAAACATGCAACCACTGCAGTCCATGGAAAGCACATCACTGCATCTATCTACCTCTAGCAGTTGGTTGGCAGATTTCTGAAAGAAAATAAAAACTGCAACTGAACTAAGTTTCTATGACAATATTAAACATATTTAGGACAGTATACTATCATACCTACCTGTGATAACTTATTTATCATGCTTGTGAATATTTCTGCTTTCACATTATGCCAAGATTTTAAATAATAAAATCGATCTAAGCTGTCCTAGGTCTGATTTTACAAATTTAGTGCTTAACACTTTAATCTCAATAGCAACCTTATTGTGATTAATCAGGACATTTTTTTCTCACCTTTCCCAAGCCTGATATTTACTATAGTGCTCATATTTCTCATCCTTCCAAACATGTGCTTGCAGCTGCACTGAGCTGTTTGCCTTGGGTTTGCATGGTTTGTCTACATGCCCAGCCATCCAGAGCGACACCATTCAGATCATTCCTAATTGGCATATTATTGACTGCTTTCCATTTGTACAGTGTTTTATGTCTAAAACATAAAAAGGCAATCCATAATAAGGTTTGCAAGAATGATTGCAAAGAAGAAATTTGCACATATAATGAGTACTAGTATCCAAATATGCCAGCTGTACTGTTCCCCTCTCCATATATGCAACCTATGAGTTGCCGTTTATATACTTTATACTATGTACTTTTGATGATCATGAGGTATCTAAATCATGCTCTTTATGAGCCAGCTACTTATTTTTGTTCATGTTAAATACCATCCTATTTAGATTTCTCCGTTGACACTGGTAAGACTTCAAGTGAACATAGTACCAAGCAAATAGAAAAATATGGCTCTTTGGGAATATTTCTGTCTAATTACTTCCATTAGCCATGAAAAGAATATATACCCCCACTGGAGCCATGATTTTCTAGGAATATGTAAAAGAAACTGAAAGATTAGAGTCTATATTTATTTTCTACTAGTACTGGAAACTATTCTGAAGTTCAGTCAGATCATTGCCTATGACCAGAGGAATGCTGCCTTTGCTTTAGAAGCATGCACAGACAAAGTACTAAGGTTAATGTGCCAGGTCTAAACCCATAGAGTGTACCCATATGGTGCTTTGCCATCACCAAATAAAGGATTAAATCAAATAATACAGGCAGTGTTCTTGAACTACTGTAAAACATCAGTAAGTGCATATGTAGTAGTATTTAGAATTATGAAGGCCTTCTTACAGGAGAACACTGACTAATGTCCTCCTGGAGATGTGAATGTGTCTTATACATGCTATTATTTTTACAAAGGAGCTATACAATGCTCTATCATTAACAAAACACCTGCCTTCTGCTTTTTTCTTTTCTTTCAAATGATGATGCCATGTTCAAAACATTTTATTACTCTCACAAGTTCTTCTAAAATATGCTTCTCTCTTTTTATGAAGTTGCCATGATATTTATGATTTTTCTGCAACAAAGTATGTTTTTGTGTCCTCTGTGGCATCTGGGAGACTAAAAGGCAGGCAAATATTACAACTACTTCAAAGAAAAAGTGAGGAAAGAATGATGTGAATTCTTGGCTCTCTGATGTGGATATGAAAGGAACAATTTTTCATGCTCTCATGCCTAGAAGATAAGGAGCAGGATTATAATCATAGGTAGCTAGTAGCAACTAAACAGCTATAAGGCTATGTTGACTAATACTCAGGTTCACTAAAGTCTAGATTATTTTAGCCTGCAGATGGATCCATTTTGCAACAGAAAAAAAGACCTCACAGTTGAAGAACTTCAGCTGTTCTCATAACACCTCTCATACAGTCAAGCACTGAAGTCCTTAAATGGACTGTACAATAGTGACTCTAAGGACTGGAAAACAAAAATAATTAGTGCCTCCACTGGAGACTGTGATACCGGTCTTGACAAGGCAAAAAAAGTATGAAAAGGGAAAAGCCATCACTGTAGCTCCCTTCCTGTAACTATAATTGTTACTGTTCATGATAGAATATGAACCCTCTGTGCTTGAATATTTAACAAGAGAAGTGCCTCTGGGGGAAGCCAAACACGGAAACTTTGGGCTTGCCTGATGTTGTGGCATTTGTTTCTTAAAACCACAGCTGTGCCTTTGAAAAAAGGACCATGAAATGCCAAGTGAGCCGTTATGTCTTTGTAAACCTTAATTGCAGTTGTGTGTGGATAAGTGTACTTTCCAGCAGACAACAACCAAGTTCTGCCATGTTTCAAGAATAATATCATTCACTGACCAGCCAGCTTTGTACTCTAGTCCTTGCCATGAATAAATGGCTAAGACTACATCACAAATCTTTCAAAAATTTAGCTAGGAGGCTTTCTTCTACTTCTCAGACTCTTATTAATTAACTAAGTATTTTATATGTAATAGAAAAAATGAATTGTTTCTTATTCCCCCTTTGAAAAGGCTAAGAAGTCATCCCATGTCAAAGGCAAGCACCTAAATCCGTGATAAAGCACCTAAATAAGTTTAGTCTGACTTTTAAAGTTAACAAGCACTTTAAATCCTTCTGCCACCGTAGAAGCTGTGGATGAATGACATTGGCATGTACAGAGGCTGTGTAATGGCAGGTATTGAAGTTGAATTTTTTTGGCTGAATTCCAATTCCTTTGTTTCTTTTAATGTAACTGAGGCATAGTCTGGTATGGGCAAATATATACATGAACTGTCTAATCAATGTTTGGCTCTGATACAGGAGTACTTAAAGGCATGGTAATACCTAGCAATGGGTCTCAGCTTAATAGGCTTGATCTGAAGTCTCACCCTCAGCTGAGATCTAAGTACCTATTTCAAACCTGTCACTAAGGCAGGCTGGAGCTAAAAGCCTGGCAAGCAGCCATAAGTTCTGGGAAGCAGGCTTTTTGGCTCAGTGTACATTCATTTTGCTCCATCTCTAAAAGCAGAGGGTCAGAAATGAGCTATGAACTTTGCCACAGATAAACCAGAAAGAGCTATCAGATGAAAACGTATCTTGTCTCTCCATTGGTAGTGAAACTGAGGAAATAAGGACCTTAGTGTGTTTGTGGATATGTTACCAGCATGTTCCTTATCTGCGCTGCTGCCAGGTCATAGCTCATGTCCCAGGTATCATCCTGGTACTTGGGAGCAATTAAGGTTTGCACCACTGCTTGCACCACACCAGAGCACAGTCAGCCCAGTCTGAATCTCGCGCTTTCTTCTGCTGGAGAAAGTACCCCACTTGGGTATGCTTTTGCTGCATGTGCATAGCAGGCAGTGGGTGGGCCCTAAGTGCACATCTGGAACCTGTGCTCTGCAAACAGCTGAGAGATGTGGGGATGACACTATTACAGAAATCCTAATAAATTAATCCTTTAGTTTGTTGAGGTGCTTGGAATACACTAACTGAGGGTAGAATATTTCATTTCAGACAAATGTGGATGGTTCTGGAGATCTCCGAAGGAAATAAGTCATGCAAAATTCCAGGCTAGAGAGCTATTTGAGAGGTTTAATTGGAACCTGGCATTCTGCTGACCTTCTTCAAACAAATTCACCAAATGGGCTGGAGCGAGACTGGCCCTTTCATCCTGGTGTTGCCATTTCAAGGGAGTAATGAGATGTGCCTAATGCCAAAACCCCTGCTTTGTGGAGTTCAGAAAGGGCCAAAAAAATACGGCCCTCCAGTCACACTCGAGAGGTAATCGATCTCACACATAATCTCTTCTGTAGAATCATTTTAAACAAGTCACCTCAACATATCAGAGA
This sequence comes from Loriculus beryllinus, assembly GCA_039877255.1. NCBI lineage: Eukaryota > Metazoa > Chordata > Aves > Psittaciformes > Psittacidae > Loriculus > Loriculus beryllinus. The sequence goes on along the minus strand of JBCJKH010069462.1, from coordinate 2,697 downwards.
ACAATTAATTATTAAAAAAAATTGCTTGGTCATTAGTAAATTGACAACTGTGCTTAACATAATGCAGGACATGCTTTAAGATAAGGCTCAGCTCTCTTGGTGATACCAGTGGTGTTAATTAGAAGAGTTGTTT
>JBCJKH010069459.1:24895-36555 GCA_039877255.1 Loriculus beryllinus | reverse complement strand
AATGCTCTTCTCAATCGCACGCACGGATTCCTTGTTGGTCTTATCTGGGGGAGAAATGAACAGCACATGAGGAAAGGTAGAGGTAAGTTAACTCCAAACGCATGCAGGGTAAACAGTATTCATCATAATACATCTTGTAGAGTTAGGGCCCAATTTCACTCTGTAGTTCAAGTTCAGATAGCTTCCTTCTCCTCATTAGAGTTATTTCATCTCTCTTTAACACATCTCCATTCTGGATAGGTTCTTGACACCAAATCAAGGTCACTTTATTCCTAATGAGTAAAAGCACCAGTCTTGCCTTAATCATGAAGCAGATGAGCCTGGTTCTGTCTTAAAAGCAGAAGAATGGCTACTCTCTTGTCTGGTAAAGATCTTATGCATGTGAAAACTCGTGCACTGTTAGGTTACTATATTTTATCAAACATTCCAAGTGATTACAATGCTTAGACCTACCCTTGAGACCTCTGCAGTTCTTTCTCTCTTAGTTCAAAGATGTAATAGTACTTGGTTTTTGAACCTTCAGATTTTTATACCACGCTTGGCAAGTATTTTGTCTTTATTTATTCCTTGTTGCAACATTTTTTTCATCTACAGCCCAGGAGTGTTCGCTGGATGATGACGACATTCTAATCCCAATTGTAGTTGGTGCCGCACTTGCTGTCTTGATTGCCATTATAGTGCTTGCTTATGTAATTGGCAGAAGAAAAAGCTATGCTGGATATCAAACTTTGTGAATCTAAGTGTGATTCCTGTTCTGATTTCACTCTAAACAAAGCAAGTGCAAGTTCTGAAGTCCAAAAAAGACCCAAATCTTAGGACTAATTACTAGCCACAACTGGAGTTGAGAAACAAAGAGAGTGTGTTTATCTCAGATGAAGCAGAACTACATTTTTAGTTTCCCTGCTCTAAAAAGACAACATGGGTTTCATAGCCATTTTGGAGATGTCAAATACTGAATGAATTGTTAGGCTAAAAATTTTATCTTGCAAAAACCCTAAAATGTTTAGGATTTATTTCTGCTTTTTACAAACTGTAGCCTGAAACAAGGATCCATTCTAAACTAATGTGCATTGGGCAACTCCCAGAATAGCATAGAATTTGTACTTGCTTCTCTCCTCTGCGTTCCTTAGTTGTTGTCATAATTGTGGGTTAAGCTGGCAGTATTAGTCACTATGTTGACTTGTATAGTATTTAACAAGGATTGTACGATGCCCAGTAACAACTTTGTTTTTCATAGAATGGAACTTGAGGCTGGTGATTAAGTGATCTTTTGAAGTGGCAGCAGTAACTTACTTAGCTTTGACAGAGTCTGAGTAGTTTACTCCTGCCTCGATGTAGTTTTGGGAGTCATTCCTGTACCCTGGCAGTACAAATAAAATGGGTAACCTGTACCTGCCAAATGGTGGATATATAGGAAGACTTCAGTGCTGTTTCCAAATGCTTTCAAAAAAGAAAAAAGGAAAATTACTGTTAGGCACTGAGTTCTTCATCACTTATTATACCTTGGCAGTCATTTAAAATACTCATCTGAGGCAGAGTTCTGCTAAATTAATGCAAGCTTTTCTGCTGGCGTCAGTTTAAAGGGAATAACCTTTCTTAATATTCCAGAACTTTAAAGTGCACTTAACTTTATATCGTACTCTGCACAGAACTGGTCTGTCTTGTTGCTTTGAATGACCATTGTTTAAAGATGCTTTCATTTAATGAGCCAGTATCTGTTGTTGCAGCTTGAGCTGTCTTTAAATTTTCATCTTGAATGGTTCTCTGCCAATCAAAATTCACACTATAACAGCCCGCCATTGGCATTCTGAATGTTTAATGTACTTTGTGTTTGATTGTTTGCTGTGTAGCATTTATTAATGTTAAGAATGGAAAAAGCCAAACAAGTCTCAGATGGACCCACAACACCTATTTTTCCTTGCTGTATGGAAAGGATAACTAGCTTAACAAATAAATGCAGTGCAACTGGACTGTTCTTAAACTGCAGCTCTGTAGAGACTAACCTTTGCTGCACAACTTCTCTCTGGCCTCTGTGTGCTCTTAATACAGTTTTTACTGCATGGGAAAAACACCCCAAGTCTTCAGACTTCTAGATAAGTGTGGCTTTTTTGCATATGTCATAACATGAGCTCCCTAAACTGCTTATTTAATGAACATAACGTTGTCTCCCTCTTTAGAATGAGTTTAACCTGCATCAAAGCTGGTTTAGTGTTTTATTAGTGTTTCCCAAGGTTTTAGAGATGTCTGTGGCATGTTTGTATACAAATCATAAAACACACTTCTTTCAGTAATTTCTTTAATTTTTTGTAAAGACAGTTTACTCTGACACTAGCCAAGGAAGCAAGTATGGGTGGGTAATGCTTACTATAGCTTGTAGTCTACAGCTTGAATTTTGCATCAGTTACTGAAATTCATTTTAATGAAAGTGAGGAACTACTATAAGGTTAATCCTGAAACAGGCTTCAAGACTTACCATTTTAATTAAAAAAAAAAAAGTGGATCTAATGATTTTCATGTTAATATATCCTGAAAGGCAGAAGTTCATCTAGATTTTTAGCATTGTTGTGACTGATATGTGGTGGCACCAGTTACACATGCATTTCTGTTAAGGAGTAGTTGCCACACTGTACTCATCTGGCCATGCAAATTTTCGGACTGTGCACGGTTTCCAATAGAGCAGATTAGTGCAGATTGCTCCAAAAATACAACAATACTAGGAGTATCTTTGCAAAACCCTGCAACTTACTCTTCACGTGCAAGTATATTGGCTCAGAGATTCAAGTACTCCTAGACTGATGTGCAGATAACTGATTCAAAAAACATCTAAGTTTCACCTGAATGCCTGTTGTTATAAAACCACTAGTTTTCCTGTATGTATTGCTCCATAGGGAACTGTCAACCTGTTCAACATGAGCTCTAAATAATAAAGATTGTTCTGTTTCTTAAGGAAACTGTTCACGTTTTTTAACCAGTTTGAAAAAGGACATCTTGTACTGTCTTTTTAAAAAGAAAATAAACTAAATGAGTAAGGTCAACTTCAGTCAGTCTGCATTGGAGAGTCTGTTCTGTAGCTGGTGAAGGTGCTCCTCAAAGAGTCGTCTGTTGTTTGTGTCTTAATACCTTGTTTTGCAGCGCCTTCTGGCCCAATGCACTGGCAGAAGACAGTTGGGGAACCCACTGAGACACTGTACACCTGGTTCATCATTTGAAATTTGCTTGTCAACTTTTTTTGTCAGTAGTCTTCACATCCAGGCAGGATGTTTTTAGGGTTGATTTTTTGCCATCTTAAATGGGTGAGCTATGAACAGCTCAGTTTCTCCTTGCAGTTGCCCTGAAAAATTGAATTGGTCTCTGCATTCAGCAGAAGTAGAAAAGCCTTAAGGAGCTGCCTGGGAATTGGCTAGGAGTTTCATCCTCTGTGATGGAGGCTGGGTTGTTCCACTTTGTGCTACCAGTTCTTCTGGTGACAGTAGTACTGCATACTAGTTTTCTGAATCAAAAGAGACTAGTTTTCCTTGTACCATATCTCTTTCTAGCCTATCTTGTGAACTCTGTGGCCATATGACAAGGAGAAAAAGTGAAGTTTAATCCTGTACCCTTTCTTGGTTCTAGCCTGCGCTGCTTATATAATCACTGAGCTGGAGCTACCTTCTTATCTGCTACACAAGGTCAAAATAATGTAAGCACCTTCCTGAAGTGTAAGCTGAAGCTTTTTTACTGTGAAGAACACAAGTATTTTAATAGGCTCTTGTTAAAGAGCTTAGCAATAGGGTTCCTAAGAATGCAAATCAAAGTTAATTTAACCTACGATGGGACTGCAGACATCAAATTATCAGTGCAAGTCAGCCTGCAAGAGTCTGCAGGAGTTACTACTGTCATTTTCAAGACAGTATGTAATGGAATTGTGAGTCAGTTAGGATGTTTAGAAAGGTGAACTATTTATTGCTTTTGTGTTTTGAGAGACGGTCAGGCCTTTGTGGATGGCTAACTGAGGTCCTGCTGGGGAAAGGCACAATTGGTCTGTATAATTGGAGATGACAGTGTTAAATTCTTCTATTCAAATGCTTTTCTTTTTTAGACTTGCCCTTCTTCTATTTAGCTGAGGTCTGTGGTCCAGAGGCAGAGAACTTAGTTGTACCCGCAGCAGTAGGAACAGCTTTGGGAGGATTAATTATCCTAGTACATACTGGCTTACTTTCTTGGGTACGAGAAATGCTGTAATGTTGGATATGAGTACTTTTTAAATGGAAAAGTTTAACTTTATTTGAAAAACAATCTGAATTCAAAAGATGCTTTGTTTGTAGAGCCAGGCAAACGGGTAGTTAAAAGAAGGCATTGTTAGGTTCAAATATAAACTATGACGACTTCCAGTTCATAACTTATTGATTCATTAGTTCCACTTCTGCCAAACTATTACACATTCACTCAGAATATTAAAGACATGCAGTGGCATGTGAAAGAAATAGTTTTGTTCTGGTCTGTGAAAACAGCGTTTGACTTGCGTGAGCTTTTGGGTGTTGAATGTTAATGTGTATAAACTATCATAGGCTGGAGTTTGGTTTGATTACTACTGACTGTGCCTTGTATACAGTTTACTGACTACTAAAATTGTGCTCTTAAGACACCAAGATTTCTGCTCTTTTAGCTTAAAGGCGCTGTCCATAATTCTGGTCCTCAAAAGACACTTTTCCAGCCAATGAACATCTCTTAATTTTTAAGTTTGCCACAGTGTTTTCTGTGGCACAGCATGTACCAATAAAACCACAAAATTTGGGGCCATTGGTTGCATCTCATGATTGGAATCAAAAGGGAAGATAGCTTTTAGACTAAGGTTAAACTGTTGGGGGTGAAAATTTCTCGTTATTTTAAATGGAGACATGTTCAACCAAACACATGGAAAAAGCCCTTCCTCCTGGCCTGGATGTGGAGTCTGCTACTGGGGATGCACAGTTACCAGGTTGTGCATCTGAAGATAACTGCTGTGGACCTTCTAAGCATTGTGCATAACACATGGACAGACGTGTACCAGCAGCAGTGGCAAACTGGAGAAAGGTAAAGGATGGAATGTTCCTGGTATGAAACTTTAAGCCTTTTTTATCCTGGAAATTCCTTGTAACAGTGCCATAGTGTGACGCATATGGCAGCAGACTCCTTCCTTTAAAAAAGAGAGGGAATTTCTTGTCACTGCCTGCTTGGGCACCTTTCCTTAGGAAATTAATTCATGTTTAGTATTGACGACCCATTATACAGCATGTAGTAGTTAAATTGTGTACATTGATCTTCAGTGGGCAAAGATGACTAAATATCAATACAGTTCTCTTTTTAAGATAACTTGCACGCTTTCTCAGTAGTCAGAATATTTTGGAATAGCTCACTGTATAAGGTATGTGTTTCCTTTTCACTTTTTTCCCCCTCTCCCAGCGTTGCCCTACTGGCAGTAGGCACCTTCAGATTGTCTGAGTTTAGCATTTTCAGGTGCTGAACCTCCAGTGAAGTGTTTTTTCCTCTTAGCCAATGGCCCTTCGTGAAGGGGTACTGCACTGTAGTGAGATAAATCAAGACAATGAATTTCCCATAACTAACGCTGGTTCAGTTAGAGGCTCTAATGGCTTTAATATTCACTTAGAACAATTACTTTGGATAACACATTGAAAGTGCATGATGCTCTGCTCTAATACAAACCCAAGCAAAAAGTTTTATGAGGAGCTCTGCTTTGTTAAAAGCATGCAAGCCAAGCACCCTTACAGTGCTGAAGCAGTACACAGACACTGCGTCATCTCTTATAAAACATCTCAGCACCACACAGGTGGAACTCTGCTCTCTCTACAGAGGAAGACGGCCAGACCCTGCCTCCATGCCTAGGGTGCATCATTGAGTTGGAAATCAGTTCCCAGTGTTTTTTGAGTCCTTGCATGAGTGTTTGTACCTGCAAGGAGTTCATCACATGTTTTATAACCTGTGGATTAAAAACCACCATAGCATTACAGCTGTCTCGCTGTTGATTTCAGTAAGGTCTGTGTAGCTTTCAGCTGAAACCAATAACCCTTTTCTTGTACTTGGATTGAAACTAAATAAAGTTACTCACCCAAGGAGAGAGTGTTTTACATTCAGTGCTTTCACCATATGTATCTTGGCTGTCTCTTTGTCACTTGGTGTGCTGTCTGTTGATTCTGTTTGTGTCCAGAAGCTGTAGGACATTGAAGGTTTGGGAAGTCCCTTGGACAAGGCGGCGATACACCAGTCTGTCTTTTTCTTTGTTGTTATATTTCTGTTAACCCAGGTGTGATCAGCTAATGTGTGCTGTTTTGTGTACTGCTTGCTAGGGCAAGAAGAAATTAACTGTACAAACACAAATGATGTGTAATCTATACATGTAAAGAAATCAGTCTTTATCAACTCTTAGTTTTTTGATTCACCTGATTTACGTTATATGTATTGCTGTATCTAATCCAGTGTAAGGTCTCAAAAGTGTCTGCTCCTTGCTTGCTTTGGTTTTTAATGCTTGGTTTCCTTTACTAATTTATTCTCCCTTGCCTTTTTGTTTTTCTTCTTTCTGTAGCTGAAGAATGCTTGGCTGATTCTGACCTGAACTTTCTTATTCCCATCGCAGTGGGCATGGCACTTGGCTTCCTTATCATTCTTGTCTTTATATCTTACCTCATTGGAAGAAGAAAAAGTCGTACTGGCTATCAGTCTGTATAATCTCTTAATTTTGCCTCGTTGCTACCTTTCCTGCTCTTCTTCTTTTCCCAGACTCCCTGATCTGCCCCTTTAGAAAGAAGAAAAACAAATGAATTCATAGGTTTTTTATTAGAAAAACCCAAACCCATTTCACAACAGATTAACTTGTCATGGGCCTGAAGATGAGCTACAGAATTACCCGAAGCTACTGTATGATTTTGGAGAAAGTAAGTGTGCCAAAGACCATAGAATTGAGTAGGGTTGATGTGTGTCTACGTGAGAATATGTGATTCTTCTGAGTAAAGAAGGCATCTAATAAACTTAATTTCTGTTGTTTAATCTTTTTATACAAGAAAATTTCTAGTCGCATACAGCTCTTCTCAGATAGTGCTAAAGCTAAAACCGTAATTCAGGGTGTGAATGCTGTGGTGAAAGGGACTCGACACACTTTGGGAAATGAATACCAAGCTCTTAACAGACTTCTGGGAACTTGGCACATGGGTGTTGTCTTTTTTCATTAGCAGCTTGTTCTTGTGAGTGAGTCTGAATTTCCTGTCCCTTCTGAACGTGAAGGCAGTCCGTGACCTCACTAATAAACTAACAGAGTATGAGAACAACATCCGATGGTTTTAGTAAATTAATTTGTTTAGCATCAGTATGGAAAAGTTGACAGCTAATGTATGTTAAATGGCTTAGCACCAGCATGATGTCTTATCATCTTTATTCACCAAGATAAGGCTCGGTCCTGGAGACCTTGTGCTACTCAGCAAAGCCAACAGGCTGCTGACGGGAATATGTCCTGTGCTGTTCTGTTTGTGTTCTCCCTTTTGTTCTGAGCTCAATTGTGAAATCAGGCAGGAGGCTGGAATTTCACTGGCTGCAGTTTGTCTTGGCTTTGATTCTGTGCACATAAAAGAAACTACACTGCATTTCAGCACTGGTTCATGTGAGGCTCAAGAGGATTTTGAGAGCGCTCAAAGACTAAAAACACAGATTGTTCAGTGATTCCTGCAGTTCCTTTGGACAGCTTTCATAGGTTAATAGGGGATCACTGAAAAACTGTGATCTAGGCATGCAGGTGAAGATAAAACCAGTCTGTTTTGATAGGATTAATCTGCTTTTACCCTCCTAATTATTGCTCTGTCACACAATGGTTGAAATGCATAAGAGCACAAATTTCCACTGTGAGGAATGCTGATTGTAAAGCAGAAACTAAAATATACTAAATATAGTGAAGAAAGCAACTTCTAAAGAAGTATGAGCATCATCTTGTTTGAAGATACTTCCTTGTCATTAATGTTATAACTTTTATTTCTATGTTCCATATCTAAACTGTACCAAAGTGGAAGCTACTTGTTTGTGGTTGTATTCTCCTTCATTCCTATCAGGTTCACGTTGATAAGATGAAATGAGCTTCTTACTCTTTCTATGTCTTTAGTCCACCTTGGTAAAAGCCTTTTGTGGCCTATAAACCCTGGTTTCCAACTGTGGGACAGCTCAAGAGCTGCCAGGTCTGCAGAGAGCTGGCGACACACAGAGTTTCAGTTCTCTACAGCAAGTGTTTGCTTGAGCTGCTTTAGTACTTAACCTCTTTGTTTATTAAGCCTCTATCTACGTGGTAAGGAAAGCATCTTCAATAATTCACATGCACAAAGGAGACGGTCAACACTGATGTTTAAGTAACTCGTATTAGCTATATATTTAGGGAAGGGAGATTTCTAAAGAGTAAGCTTTTGTGCTTGAGAAATACCTGTACATTCAATCATCCCTGTCCTCACTGTGACCAAAGATAAGCTTTGTCTGAATCTGACAAAACTGGTTTTTGTACCACAAAGGGGCTCTTGAACCAAGTTGTCTTTGGCTTTTTTCAGGACTGTACATTAATGCTGCGGTGTTGGATTGTGTGCTTTGGGTTTGGTTGCCCTGGTCTCATGTTGTACCTTTGCTCTTGCAATACTCTGTTTCCCAGGCAGAGTGGTAAATGGTGAATTATTTTGAGACTGGCAAATCTGAGAAACACCAGCTTGTCAGGGTGCGCTGCTTCCCTGCTGCCAGCAGATGGATTCCGTCGATGGTTTCATGCTCGGATTGCAGATCCAAGTATTTTGCGTCACTTTCGCTAGGTTGTTTTAGTCAAATGTGGTAATTTCCTAGATGCATACACACATATATATATGTATTTTATATGTACATACAAAGTATTATTTTGGGCTTCACTAGAAATCAAAAATTGAGTCAGCACTTCAAGGTTGTTGTAGCTTGAGAAGTGGTGTATGCAGTTCTCCAACTCCTGAAATGACTGTACAAACATGCTGAAAGCTGACTGTGTGTTTGGAAAATAAAGTTAACTACAGTGTTTATAAAGCTTTGTTTAAGTGTAAGTAGACCTGCATGTCATTTCTGAGAGCTTTTCCAATGGGATTGTCAACGTGCCTGGATCTGGATATTCATGGGGAAACAGAAACTTTTGTTTTCAAGCTGTTCATGCACTTATAGCACTTTCTGTTCATGCACTTTCTTTGACTGGATCAAAGCATGGGTCCAGTGTCTGCTAAAGGACCAGCTGCTTCAAGAATCCTTCCAATAGGCAGGTAGGATTTTGTCCTGTTGCTAGCTGGAGAGTGGTTAATTTCATGGCCTGAAGTATGAACGATCCTACAGAAACATGAATTATTTAAAAGAACTAAAGCATTTGACACCAAGGGAAATGTTTGCATAAGGTTTAACTTATTCCTGATGCCAAAGGAAGAGCTGCTACCAAGGCAGCACCTTCCTTGGCAGAAGCTGATTTGTGTTGGTCAGAACATGCCCTTTCAGATAAGTTGTGCGGGCAGAATGATGGTGTTGCCCTAGCTCTAGCAGTGTCATGTGGATAACTACATCTGAGCAAAATTAGTTCCTAAACTACCTCTGGTTTAGGTTTTTAACAGTTCTTACTAGTTTTTGCCCAACAGTTTTTTGTGATACTTAGCATATAGTAAGTCTTAGTGTACTGGGCTCCTGAACTCTAGCCCTAGAAAGTTAATTAAGTGCCCAAAATTCAAGGATCACATTATATACTGCCTTGAAATTCAGTCCCTAACTGGCCAGCACAGGATGTTAAAGTCACAATCTGCATCTCTTACACCAGTGTTCTAAGAATGGTACCATGGAGTTAATTTTAATGCAGTCGCTTTATTTTTAATACAAAAATGACTTCTTAAGGGACTTATATAGATCAGGAAAGAATAGCAGGTTGGGTACCTGGACTAGGATGTAGGACAAACATACCATAGTGCTCTTGTTCAGTCAGTAATTTTAGTAAGTGTGCTCTGCAACTAGTACATTATCCCAAGGTGTCCTGGCCTGCCGTGTTCTCCTTGCTCCTAGCACATGGAGTGTAGTTCATCTGTTGGATGCAAAGGGTACACAGGCCAGGGAGGGTGAGGCTGCTGAGGTTAGCAGCGCTCCACTCTGACAGGGGCACATATGCTTCATAGGTCTTCAAGGGTGATCAGCTGATGACTTTGCTATTACCCACATTGACCCCTTAAAGATTAAACAACAGCGTTTCCCTGTGGTCTTCTGCAGCATTGTAGCTGTGACCTCTCTGGAACAGGGAAGAATAAGCCTGAAATATTTGGGGAGCAGGGTTCTAACTGTGTTTCACTGGCACTTTGCCAGGAGAAGGAGATGCCATCAACCTGTGAACCATGACAGAGAGAAGAGCTCCTTTCGCTATCCCTGCCTATAAACTTAATGAGGATTCTTGGGGCAGAGAGAAGCACTGGGGTGAGGAGGAGGAGGGAGAAGTGCTTTAATCTTCCCACTTCAGAAAGAAACAGTTAGAAAGGTTCAAGGGCAAATGATTTTCCACATGACCTTTGCTCCAACACCTCGGGTGTGCTGAACAAGCTGTGTAAAATGCTGCAGTCAAGATGCCTCCTGGTGCTCAACATCTTAGGAGGCATTTTGAAATCTGCTGTTTTCCCTTTTTAACCGTGTCTTTGCAGGCATTATCCAGAATTTTCGCTCTTTATTATTTTAACAAGGATAGTGCTATAATAAACTGTCCTCTTGGTAGCTGTTGCCTGAGAAATACACATAAAATCGTGGTACAGGAGTCACCCATAAAAGACCTTATGAAAATAGTGTTGAGATACCAGAGGGCTTTTATAATCAAAACCAAAATGCTTTTGCAGATTGTCTGTCCAGATGACTTTTAATTTTTACTAGTAATGATTTACATCAGATGGTGAAAAATGTGGTTCCACGTCCATTGCATCTCATTTGTTTTGTAACTATGAACAAAAATAAATTAACAAAAATCTCCATGTGCCTGTTTTTCCTAGAAGAAAAAAATGCTGGCTTTATGCTTTAGAAAGGAAAAAGCCTCTGATTGACTTAACCTAAGTGCCAAGTGTTTGCTACTTTCCAATGCTCAGTGTGAAGATGATTCTGCCCAGGAAGCGGTCGCTGTTAAGGTCATTGATAATACCTTTCCCATTCAGACTGCACTGAATAGGGACCAAATAATTCCTCTTCACATCTGTAAAGTGCATAGCCACCAGTGGGGATGTATAGTTGACCTGAAACAAAGAGAGGTGTAAGTGTCATTTTTGAGGGAGCAGAAAAGCAGGCACTGCTTTCATGTGCAGTAACAATCACTGGTAATGGGTTCATGGTTCCCAGGTGTCCAAGTGCATTTGCCTGGTCCTCAGGATGCTGAAGCTGAGCCTTTCTGTGCCCATACTTCAGAGGGATGGGATCACATCAGAGTTTTGCACTGCACCGTGCCTCTTGGGTTGGTTAGCCAGGACAAGCATCACCAGATACAGGGACTCTCAAATACTTCCTGATGTTCTAAAAACTGACCTAAGGCTTGCAGTAAGACATTTGTGGTGTTCCTCAGATCTGTGTAGTGGAAGGACATGCACAGTGGGGCTGTTATTCATCCTCAGCCAGCAGCAGTATGACAACAGGGGCTGGAGCACCTCCCA
>JBCJKH010069459.1:0-13681 GCA_039877255.1 Loriculus beryllinus | reverse complement strand
TAGCCAATCCCCAGGCTGGGATTTCTGTCTAGGGAAGGGGCCATTGACAAAGTGATTGGAAAAGGGGCACAAGCCTTGTCCTTAGCTACCTGGGACTGCCACCAGCACCGCAGGGATGAAGAGGGACCCGGGAAGGATGCGGGACAGAGAGGTGCCAGGGAGGTGCTTGGGAAAGGACAGCGACCTGGAGCAGTGGGGCTGGAGAGGGCCTGGGAGCTGCTGGGGTACAAAGAAGAAAGATGGGGAGAGGAAGGGGAGGCCCCCGGCTAGGCTGCGGAAAGGGTCTGTGGCCGGGAACCTCCTGAGATGGGGCAGGACTTCTACCCCTCTCCCAGAAAACACCCTCCGGGGCGCATCTCTCAGCTGGTTTCCAGAGGAACGGGACGGGCGCGCAATGCTTTGGGAGGAAGGGCACGGATCCAGGGTCCATCCCGGTGATACCCGCCCCCGCCACCGGGCGGTACGTACGGTACATACAGTGCGGTACGATACGGTACTGTACGGTGCGGTGCGGGGTGGGGCGGTTTGGCCCCGCAGCTCGCTCCGCTCCCGCCCCAGCGCGCAGGCGCGGCGGAGCCGGTGCCGGGGCTCTGTCCGCCGCCGTGGCCCGTTGGGCTGCGGCGGGGAGGCGGCAGCAGCAGCAGCAGCAGCAGCAGCAGCAGCAGCAGCAGCAGCAGCAGCAGCAGCAGCAGCAGCAGCATGCGGCAGTCCCTGACTCAGCAGCGCCCGGGCAGCGTTGCCCTGCCCGACTCCGTGGGTAAGTGCCGCGGGAGGCGGCCGCGGGAGGTCCCGCTGGGCCGGGAGGATGCTCCGCGCTGCGGGGCGGTGCGCGGGAGCCGGGGGCACTGCGAGGGGGCCGGGGGCGCTGCGGCCATTTTGGGCGGTGGGTCCCCGCGGGCGCCGCCGTCGCGTCAGACAGACCGGACCCGACCCGACCAGCCCGACCTCGCCGCGGCCGGGTGCTGCCTGCCCCGGTCCCCTCCCCGTCCGACCCAGTCGCTTTTCGGACGCTGTTCCAGCCGCAGGGGCACGGTCCGTATCTCCCCTTTCGAGGCCGCACTACCGGCTGCGGCAGAGCGAGACCCCCGAGGGGCGCTGGCTGCCCGGGCTGCCCGCAGCATCCTTTGGAGCGGCTGCTCGCAGCGCTCCTGCACAGCGCTAATTAGGTCAGAGAGCCCCTCGCACCGCTCCGCGCCCGCTGCTAATTGCGGTTTCGCCACCTTCCACCCACCCAAGCGGGAGATGAAGCACCCAGACATCCACAGGCCCCCCGTGGGCTGCGGGCAGGGCCCTGCATGGGACCGAAGGGTCGCATGTCGTACACTGTTGTAGCAGAGAAGTGGAACAGGAGGAGGAGAAGGGTTTGGAAGGAGAACAGCTCCGTGCCGGTTGCCCCCGGTTCTCCCAGGGTAAAAGTTAAAGCTGGCTTCCTGGTGCTATTTCGCACTTATTTTTCGCTCCTGGCTTTCCCCCCCACTAAGAGCAAGATGGAGATGTTTCTGTGCCATCTTGTCTATTTTCTTCTGATAATTAGGAGGAAAAAAAAAAAGGCAAGAAAATCAGGGGCAGTACAAGGATCTGTATTGCAAACTTTTGAAGTAATCTGGAAAAACCTGCTACAATGTTGTTTTTAGAGTGAGCTTATATATGGCAACTATAATGAGAGGATGTTTCTGAGGCTCAAAATAAAAATGATCTTTCTGAAGCCTTTCCACATTCAGAGTGCCATTTTAGCAAAAAAAGAAATAGCCAAACAGCATTAATGTCCTTGCACCTTCCTCACAGAGTTAAGCACAGTGTTTCAAATCAGCTGTATGCTTGTGGAGGTAAGCACAGCAAGTTTTGGGTATCTCATTTGGATAAATTGCAGAGAAAAAGCTGCTACTATCTCTTAAAAAGCAGAGATAGCAAAGCTGTTGTAGCTCCACTTCTGTGTGTAAAGCTGTACCAAGTAGCAAAGAGGAAAATATTTAATGTGGAATACTTTCAGCAGAAATTAATGTTGAGAGAAGATTTTGCTAGGGCAGCCCATCAGCAGCTCTCACTGGAGATGCTTAGTATGAGTCCATCTATGTTGAAGCAGCTGCAGGCATCCCTACAGAAGTACAAAACAATTTTCTCAATATACACGTAACAAAATGTGTTTTCAGAGAAAGAAAAAATGGAATTAGTGGAGGTAATCACCTTATCTTGTATTTTGCATCTCTCCAGTATCACGGTAAAGGATCATGGGTGGTTTTGTCAGGACTTGGAATAAAAGCTTTTTTTAAGGAATATTCAAAAGCTTTTGTAAGTTTTCCAGGTGAAAACCTTTTGTTTCACTTCTGTACTGCATGTTGGTGTGTGCCAGTTGTCAGCTGGGAAACAATGTTGAAATGTAAGAGTGGAAAACATGGTGGTTCTGAAACAAGCTCAGAATCTGTAAGCAGCGTTTCACGCTGCTTCTTTTTGACTCTCTTCCTGCAGAATTCAATTATAAAATACTCTAGGTTTTGAGAAAAAAAATTTGCACATTTTCAAGGTTTTTTCTTTGTAACTTTATGAAGCATCCCCGATGAAAATGCAGGTTTGTGTGTGTAAACTCCGCACCCATGTACCCACAATGCTCCCTAAGCCCTGCTCTGCAGGACAGTTTTGCATGGCACACAAACATCTGCACACCCACACAGCCTAACCCTGAAGAGTTTAAGCTGTGTAAGGAACATATGGCTGGATTCACTTATCTTCTGCTCATTTGCCAGCTGAACTGTAGCAGTAACCAGGAGCTGGATACTCTACTATGTAAGCAGGACAGCTTTGTTCTTTCTCTCCTTTCAGAACTACTTCTATGTAAAAGTAGCAGGTTTTTTCTCCAGTTTCTAAAGTTTTGTTCAGCTAAACCTTTGGTCCCAGGTACTTTGGAATTTTAAGACGTTTAAGTTATGCTTGCATTTAAATGATTTCATTGGAACTGGAGTGTGGCACAAGCTGTAGTATCTGGGAGGCGATACACACAGAATGGCCTGATATATTGGTGAATTTTGAAGGCTTTAGAAGGCCAGAGTTTATATTATTAACTTATTTAGCATATTTAGGTGAATAAGAATATTAACATATTCACCCCAATGCAAACTGCAGCAAACAGTTGGGTACCTTTACCTCCATCCTCTAAAAACTGGCGTGAAAAGGTAAGGATCACTGATAAAAGATCCTGTCTGGATCTTAGGGTTCTCTAGAAGTTAGTTAATTTCATTTTGTTTGAGATTAGCAAATTCGTTCTATTTCACTCCATTCAGTCTAGCTATTCACTCCTGCTAAGGGCTAACACAGTTGCCAGGCTCCTTGCTGTTAGACCCAGCGATGTCCCAGTGGCACAGTCACACCAGAAGGTTTGTGGGTGGAGAGCTTTCCATCCAGAGACACTGGTCTGTCAAAAAGGGTGTTGCTTGTCTTTATAAAACTCTCTGGCTATTAATCTCCATGTTTTGGCCTTTTAAACCCCAAATTTAGGACTTGTCCGTGATTTGAAGCTCAACTGGGTGTGGGTGAAATGATCCAGCCCTGTGTCCATGGCAGCTGTGCCAGCTCGGAGCATGGATGGAGAAGGGAGCGCTCCTGCTAGCAGCATGGCTGGAGTGGGTGTGGAGGAGCTGGGGGCTGCTGCACTTTTCCCTGGGAAGAGCTGTCCCTGCAGAGGAAGGGAGATAACTTGTACCAGTGTGGGTGTCCTTTTGGCTGCATCAGTATAGCTGCTAAGGTATCTCTCTAGTTGTGCCCCACATGTGCGCAGACCATAAAGAAGGGCCTGTGGGCACATCTTTAAGACAGAAAAGTGCTCAGCAAGGCCTGGTGTGCTCTGCTGCCTGGAGAATTTGGACAAGGGGGTTGTGCTCAGCTTGGCTGAGTCTTTCCTCCCAGCCTTTACACAGGTGTTTTACCTGACCACATAAGGGCTTGGCTGAACACCTCAGATGGGGGTTTCCAACATGGTTCATTTTAGGGAACATGCTCAGTGATGGTGGAAGCAGCTCCTTGCTCTTGGGAAACATCCCTGCCCTTCACTGAAACACTCTGAGAAGGCCTGGTACCATGCACATCACATAGGAGCCTCTGGGGTGGGAAATACCTTTGTCTGTTCCTGGTGTGCATTGGGGAGCCCCAGGCTGCAGGGATGGGATTCAGGGTGGCCCAGCAGCCCACAGGGAGTGTGGCAGGGGACCTGTGATCTGTTACCCTGCCAGCCGCTCCTGCAGGTGCAGGGTTATGTCTATATAATGTCTGAAATATAATCAAAAGGATTGTTCTACAAAGTGATGTAAAGATGGCAGAGCACACGCCGAACAAACACGCCTAAAGATGTTGCTGAGTGCAACGGTGCAGCCAGCTTGCCTCTTAGCTGATGGAATCACTATTTTATACTTATGTTCATTTGGGAGATCTATAAATATATAAAAGAAAAAAAAAACATAATCAGGCAGCTGTAGATGAGTTTTACTAATCCACAAATCCATTATTCAAGCATCTAAAAATACCTGGTACTTGCTGAAAGTAGAGGATGATAGTACAGGAGAGGGAGAAGTGGCTGTTACTGGTGATGGCTCATTTACATGGAAAATTGTGGATGCAATATAATTACAGCCAAGATTTCCCCCTTAATTCAAGTGGCGTACAGTGTGGCTATTAACTTTGATGTAAGTAGACAGATCAGAAAATACAGAAGTACCTAATGGTAATATTTCTCATCAGCTCAATTGCCTCAGGCCAGAGGGACTGGGGGGCCCTTATGTATCCAAATGAGCTTTGCAGAGTTACAGTTCTTAAAGCTCTCCTCATTGACGTCAGAGCAATGATATGTAAATGTGAATTCAGATGCCCTAGTAACGCTTGATAAAGCGTGTTAGTGAAGGTGAAAAGTGACAGCCAAACCCAAAAATGTTCTCAAGAAGGAAAATTCACCACAATGTGGTTGGCGGTGGGAGGAAAAAATGACGGTGCCGTGACTGTCCCCATGTGGAATCAGCAAATTCTGTTGTGTGTGTTTTTAGGGTCGTTCAATAGAAGAAAAAGAAATTCCCTCTACGTAACTGTGACTCTCCTCATTGTGTCAGTATTAATTCTAACGGTGGGCCTAGCTGCTACAACAAGAACCCAAAATGTGACTGTTGGAGGTTATTACCCAGGGGTTATTGTAAGTATAGAACTCCTAGGTAGGTCTAGAAAACTTATTGCCTACAAAGTCCCTTGTAATGCTGCAAATGTTTTAAAGGGTGATCTTGTCCTGAATATTATGCTCAGCTACTTCATTGCCATTTGATTTCTTTGTTTTATTATTATTTTCACCTACTGCTCATTCCCATGCAAAAATCCCAACCAAGTGGCAGCCTTCTCTGAGCTTAGATAATAACATGCTTTTGAGCTGTGCGACAGATCAATAGGTCTTATGTCAGTCAAAGCAACCTTAGAACTTCTTTGTTTTTATACATCGCATTAACCCCCGGCAGAAGTAAGGCAAAGAAGGACCACAGGTGCCAAGAACAGCTGAGAGACCAGGTCTTGAAATACTGTTCACGTGGACTTGTGGTCATAAAGTTCACTTGCAGAAGTGTTTAATCTGGAGTCCCTGGGTGAGAAGCACATTAGTATAGCTGTGGCAGCTTGCCAGGCGAGCATGCACATCAAAGCAGGTAGCACATCAATTTCTCCTCTTTTGCCAATGGTATAGGACAATCCTGTAGCTTCAAATAGCTTAATTTAGAGAAGATCACTGGTGCCCAGCTTTCTTGACAGCAGATATGTAACCTCCTGCAGAAGCATAAGGGGCAAGTACATCATGCTGCTCCCTGCATGAGGAGAGGTCTAACACGAGCTGGAAAGCAAACCCTGGTCTGTTCCTATCTGAGACATGCTCAAAAAGAAGCATGAAAAGACTGAGCTGCAGAATTAGGTGTCTTGGTAGGTGGAGTGTACCTGCAGCCCCCCAGCCAGAGGCTCCTGGTGTAACAGCTGATCAGTGCTATGCATTCAGGTTTGGAGACTTAAAGCCAGTTCAGATAACTAAGTAGAAACTTGTTCTTGCCTTGTTACAGTTTAATTTATTTGCCATACATTGCTGATCTCGGGGAGGTTTATAGTTCTCTGTGGATAAGCTCTTCTATGACTGAAGAAAGTCCCTTTACAGCCATTAGTGTGGAATGTTGTTACAGACTGTGTTGGGTCTCCTTGGTGGTTTCTGTCTTGTCTCAGTAACTCCTGTATTTAGTCCTGATCTTTTTTAAAGAGAAGTATAGGAGGGAGGTGTAAAGAAAGGTGACAGGATGGCATCAAACTCTCCACACTTAGCCTACGCACTGTCAGCCTGAATTGAACCTCGTGCTTCAGAGCAGGCCCTGCAGACTGACGCAGATGGATAGAGCCTGTTGTTCCCATCCTCTTGACATCTCCTGTGCTATTTATGCTCCAGGAGCATCAGCATCGCTTATGCTTTTGTAAGACTCAGTCTACTCAAGGAATTAATGGATTCCTAGACCTGGGAAGGGTGTTGAGTTACTTTATTCAGAGGCACCCTTGACAGTTTGTGTTTGTCACCAAGTCTCCCTCATTAATCTGCTGTATAGAAATGCGTGACGACCTCGCTTGTCTCCCTGTGCAGGAGAACGTTTCAGTGTGCTGCTGGATGCTTCAGCAGGTGCTTAAAATAGCTGGTGTTTCGTAACAAGCTGGGATTTCTCCCCTTACTGTGGAGAAAGGGCTTGCTGTGGTGCAGGAGTACTTGGTGAGTTGTCCTCGAGCAGATGCCTTCCACAGCCCTAAGAAGCAGCTCATTGCAGGTCTTGTCATCCAGAACTTGACACAAATGTTAGGCCTGTGTGCATCTCCATCAGGGGTTCTGTACCCTGAGTACCTTGCATTGGTAAGGAGTAGAGCAGAAGTCTCTTCATGCACTGGGTGACTTCCCTGTGTGTGGACGAGATCCATGGATGGGATCATCTCATGGGACATCGGATGTCTCATCAGTACCATGCTTAACACACCAGTCTTTCCTCCTTTCACTTGTGTCTCTTGTGCAAACACCTGTTGCGCAAGGAGGAGACATGCAAAGAAGTGGCTGTCTGATGAGGGGGTTTATCTTCCCAGGCCTTTGCTCCCAAGGAAGGACAGAACAAGGCACTGACGTCTTCCCTTCATCAGTGGGATTTTGTTTGGTTGGGGTTTTATGAGGGTTTGTTGGATTTTTTCCTCAGACAGCACAATTCCTCATTGACACAACAGGAGGTTGCAGTAACCTGTCCTGTAGCCAGGCTGCCTTCACACTCCTCCATGGTCACCAACAGCTTCACAACTACATCTGTGAACACTCTGGCTGTGCCTCTGTGGGAAATACCTTCGCCCGTGGCTGGATGTCTGACCTGGGCCTGGGAAGCCCAGAGTAACAGTGATGCTTAACAGACAAAAGTACCGATCAGGTGCAGAGGGCAAGCACTCTTATGGAAGTGAAGCTCTCTGACGTACATGTGTTGTCTTCAAGTTGTACCAGCTTCCAGCATCTGTGTAAATGATTGACCTTTCTTAGGCTTTGACTGGTAAAACTCTATAACAGCTCCTTGTCAAGCATGCTGGCTTGGGGTTTTACTCTGGAAAAGCACATTTGTTTTGTGTTCTGTCCTTTCAGACAAACACCCCAGGGAATCATATCACCATCAATAAGTGATGCAATTGGTGCAGACTGCTGAAATTTCTTTGTGCCATCTGTAGAAGAAGGAGTGGTTTTCATATTAATGCAAGGAAAGTTCCCATGAATTAATGAGAATCCACTGATTTATTCGGTCCTCACCTGTTGTAGGTACAGGCTTGCTCTAATTTCTTCTTTTTGGATTGTCTTTAGTATTTCACCGCTGGGGTGAAATTAACACTATTAAATGTGTTAGATAAGCTCAAAGGGCACAGGACATTCTTCTTAAGCATTTGCCTTAGTTGTGTGTTGCCACACAACTTCTTGAGCAAAGTAAAAAGCCAAGAAGCAATAGCAGATCAGTTTGGGGAGGTTCAGCAGTGCCCCAGGCTCTCTGCCGTGCCTGCCTGCCTGCTGCCCCAGTGTTAAGCAGCACCCAGCTTTGTTGCTGTGTTTCCTGCCATGGTAGTTTGTCTCTGATGTGAGGACAACAGTCTCCAAGAGCTCAGAGTGGAAGGCAGGCAGCTGGGAAGCTTTAAACCCTGCCATTTGAGCCAGTGGCCCTAACAGCCCACAGCACTGCACCAAATGTTTCTGGCCTTAAGCAGAGCAGGTGGAGATTTAAGCCCAAATTTTCATGGCTTTTGTGTCTGCTAATCTCTGCACGTGCCTCAGCTTGTTAGTATTGGATTTATTAAACCATTGGTTTCTATTCTTGGATCTTAAAATACGGATTCCAGGTTAGTTGACTCATTCTTGAATCACTGCGGCTTGTCTCACGCCTTATTCTGCTTCCTGAGGAGTTAGCCAGTTATGTGGCGTTCTCACCCAGATCTTCACTGCCTCCCTAGCTTATTGACTAGATTTTTATGTCCTTCATATGACCACTCCAACTGTAGGACTTTTCTGGCATTTTTCATTTTGCCAGCTCTTAGAAGTGCAGTTGGATATGCTCTACACTGATCAAAGACCTTTCTAAGTGTGACGCAGAAATACTTCTGCATCACCCCCCCACAGTCCATGATTCCTGGTTGACGTCCCTGTTTCTGGCCTGGCTGAGGTCTGCTCTGTCCTAGAAACCTCTGTTTAGTGTAGCTAAATAGGTTAAGGCTATGGAGAAAGGAGGTGGGAAATTGCACTCCTGGCTGACTTCACTGAGCTGAAATAAGAAGAGTGATTTTAGTTATGGCAGCAGGAAAAGATGCTTTTGCTGGAGTAGCTTATGCTGTTAGCTGGGCTGGCAGGAGCTCTTCTGGTAGAAGACCCTGGTTGATGCATCCCCACCCCTGGAAATGAGGGAAAGGTAGAAGAAGGCAGAAAACTGCTAAATCGTCCCAAGTATAATCCTCCGGTATCCCGTGCTTCCTATCTAGAAACTATCTGAGTTGAAAATTTAGTTGATTGCTCACACAGTTGGTGAGGTTACAAAAGCCTGGTCCTTCAATTGCTAGCAGTGTGGTCCTGCTAGGTTTGTATCTGGAGGCTCCTGAGCATTTTTAGAGCTGTTCCGAGACAGCAAAGCATATCCTCATCCACCAGCCATTTCTCAGCATCACTGGGAAGGGGGTAGAATTCAGAACTCATCCTTTTGGTTTCTGCACATGCTTTTAGTGTCATATAAGGGATACACTTGCTAGTTCCTACTAGTGAGAGACTTCACTGATTCCGTGCTGAAGAATGAGTGCTCACACATCCCCAGTATGTTCTTTTGCGGCTTCTGGATTTAGCTGTGTTCTGTCTGTATGTAAAATGTGTTGTCTGTTCTCTTGATCTACATGCTAACAATATGTTGTTTTTCAGCTTGGTTTTGGGTCGTTTCTTGGAATAATTGGATCAAACTTGATAGAAAACAAAAGGCAAATGGTAAGTTCATTATGAAATCTTCTTTTTTTAACAAATGGCTCAAATTTTGCATGTAAAGAGTGTTATTGGTTTTCCTGACTCTTCCAGGACAGTGTTGCTTATCTGTTGAGAACTAGAGATGGTTTCTAGCAGCCCAGGAGAACAAGGCTGTTAACCCTGATATTTTAAAATGAAAATAAAGAGAAAAGTTGAAGGAAGCACAAAGTGACTTTGCACAGTCTCATTGAACTCAGTGGCATTTTGGTTTAAAGGCCTTGAAATTGAGTGTTTGGAGTTTCCGGCACAGTGCTTCACGGACTACTCATGCCCAGTGCTTTGTTTCTGCTGAGCTGGCACAGTATGGGATACATAATATGGTGAATAACATGAGCATAATACATTTATTTGTCATCTTTTAAAGTAAATTCAGTAAATTCTTAGAGGCTCTGCAGAAATTGCTTTTGGCTTCTTCCTAAGGAAAGGCTAGAGAAGAAGATCAAGCAGGTAGTATAACCCAGCCCAGAGACCGGAGCTGAAGTCCCTTAGAGGGCCCAGCAGAAAGTCCATCCTGAGGACAAGGGTGCACAAAGCTCTCTGCTCTGCATATGTCTAGAGAGTAAGTCATTCAAGACATCAGCATGTTGAAAACACGACAACTGGTGTAATTGAAAAGCAACCAATTTCTCTGGTGTTGCTGATTAACACACGTGTTGTTGGTCCTTGTTTCCAAACACCTCTTCAAGTAGGAAGGAAAGCCAAGAAACTTGGCATGCTGTAAAGTAGCAGTTGGGGACCTGAGAAGCACAAAGGATGCTGGCTAGACCAGATGCGTGGACCACAGTGCTCTGGTTCCCTCCTTACACTGCAAGGAGGCTCTTGTGTGCTGGGGCTGGGCAGCCACTGTCTAGGCAGGTCTCTGATGTCCCTTCAGGCTAAAGCACGTTTGCCAAGCTGCGGAGGGATTTGGGAGAAATCTGTGCTTATCCTAATCCAGAGGCTGGGCTACCTTGCCCTTTGCTTTGCCAACAGTGTGCTCCCTGCAGAGTGGGAGGGAGAGGGATAGGCAGACCTTTGAGGAGGGCAAAGCTGCCTTTCCCACAGTCAGACTGGGTGCAGGGAAGGTGGGTTTCCCAGTGGATATTTTTGGTTGTTTTCACCCTGGCTCTAGCAGAACAGTGTGTCCTGTTCTTTCTGTCCTAGCAGCATGTCAGTGTCTGGTTGAGCAATGGCCATGCAATGCCAGTCTTGCATTCTTCACAAGAGTGCCCATGGGTGACACAGCAGGGCTCTGACTTGATTGACTTTTTCATTCTGAGCCCTGGATAGCCTGTGTTAATTCTTTTCCTCTCTCTATTGTTTTGTGTCCTAAGCAGCATGCATGACCCAGCTCTGCAGGGATTGCGTCACTGCTGCCGCGGTTGGCAGCTCCAGTGTCTGCTCTGACCGCACAGAGGACATGCGGTAGCTGTCACTTACTGTCTCCTTGCCTTAGGCACAGCCCATCCTTGCCCAGGAGCAGCTTTGTCCATTCCATGTTTCCACAATCCCACTGGCAGTGCGGGATTATTTTATCTGTGTGAACTTCCCAGTGTCCCGGTTTGCTAAAAGGCAGTTCTGGTGTTGGTTGCTATGCAGTGGCTCTTTAAATGATGGCAGGATTATGTTCTTGTGCATGCTTCTGCCCGTAAGGTGGCTGTGGAGCGTGAGGAGCCAAGCGAGCCAGCGTGGGTGAGGGCTAAAGCTAACCTGAAGCAGCACTCCTCACTTCTCTCCTGCCTGCCGACAGGAATAGACCTTTCTCATTTTCCCTACCCCAGTGTATTGGCTTTCATGCCGTGCGTCTGCATTTCTCACTTGTCTAGGTAAGGGAGAGCTTTCCTGCCCCAGGGAGGGCCAGCTGCCCAGCAGCTCTGCCTGCCAGCACTTCTGACTTACACCCAAGCTGCGCTCAGCAGTTTTCAAGTGAGGAGTCAGTGTTCAGATGCCCTTGTGGCAGTCAGACATGCCATGGAAAAGTAATAACCGACAGCTTCACAGCCCTTGTGTCCCTGGACCGTGGCCCAAAGGGAACCTCAGCCCAAGACGCTCCTGCTTTATGTCCTGCACTGTCTGAACCCAGTTTGCCTGTTCTTGTCCGAAGGCTGCTTGTTGTGGCTGGCCTCAGCAGGAGTTAGTTGAGCAAAGACCTATTACTACTGTTACGCAGCTCTTAAGAGGGACGTCTACTTGCTGCTGTGACAGGATTGTCAATCCCAAATCAAAGATCTTGTTGGCAAATCACGAGATTAGTTGAAAACCTGGGGGGGGGGGAATGGGACGTTGGTGTCTAAATTAATTCGTATGGTTTTATTTGCTGTTTGATTGTCATAAATTCTCAGTGTCTGTTTTTCAAGCTTTTCTTTCTCCAGCTGAGAGAGAAAAAACTGTGTAAATAAAATGAGCAAGCCCTTTTCTAACACCTGATCCTTATATCCTAGTAGGGCTGTTAGGCAAGTATCATCATTAACTTTGTTTTATTTTAAATAACTGTATTAGCAGCTGCTATCTGCAACCAGGGTAGACTGACAAATACCCTGCTTGTGTATATTTAGTGTTTGGCTCTCTTCCCGTCTCCAAGGGTCATGCTATTTAGGGAGAATATCCTCTTTCATGTATGTATGAAACAAAGGACAATACAGAGAACGACTAAACGTGCTACGAAATAACCTAAGCCATAAACCCCATTTCTTCCACCAAGACTACAAGAAGCTGCACTTCCTCCCCTTGTGTGGTTTCACTGGCTGTGGTAGTGAAACAGCATGACTGCTGTAATGGATAGTACAAGTTGTGATCCAGCTGTGGAGATGGCATGGGCCTGAGTGGAGAGGAAAGGCTGGTGTTCATAGCTGACAGAAACAGTGTCCCAGCATAAGACTTGATCCTGGAAAACTTGTCACTTGCTGCCATCTGCAAGTATTTTGCGGCACAACATCTAATGGTCCAGTAATAGGTTGTTATTGGTGATGGTGACCTGTTTGTATGGTCATTGGGTTAACTTCACAATATCCTCTGTCTACTCCTGCCTCATCTAGAAATACTTGCCTCATCTAGAAAACCATTTTATTTTATTTTATCTCATTTTGAAGCTCATTGAACTAAGCGATAGTACAGTGACTGTTTCCATTGTCCCGAGTGAGCCCTCCTGCACCTCCACCCATTGCTCAAGCTGACCTGGTCTGAATGTGGATGTTGTTGGAGGAAGGTCTGTTTTCACTGAGAGAGGTTTAGGTAAAACCAGTGTGATTAACCTAAAAATCCTGAGATACTTTAAAAATACATATAAGATCCTTCTGCCTTGTGTTTGTCAAGGGGTTTGCTTGTCTTTCTGAGAACTGGATACTCGTGCAGTGGCAGGACCCAAGGGTTTTTAGCACACTTAGCACCTGGAGCTTTAAAACAAACATTCCCATGCCAGGAGATCTGAGATACCTGTCAGTGCTGGCCAAGCTAACTGTTACTTTTGTGTTTGTGCTGTTAGTTTTTATTATTGCCTAAAGCTCCCAATGACCAGAGTTGCCTTTGTACTTGCAGAAAGGCAGTTTTTAACTCCTGCCAGCAACCAGCACTTGAAGGCTGTGATCACTGGTGTCGAAAACCACCAGGGAAAAGCCCAATTAAGCTTCCAGTTCTTTAAATGGAAGTGCTGCTGTTCCCCAAGCTATGTCTTTGTGGACCTGTTTGCCACGCTTGCCCTCCCTCCACATCCCTGTCCATATCCCTGATGTGCTTTGGCAAGGGAAGGGGGTACTGGGAGCTCTGTGTGTGATGAGCTGGTCTGGAGCCTGCTACCAGTGGCTGAGCAGCTGCTCAGGAGTGAGGAGGAGGGTTGTGTCAGCACTCGTGCATGGTCCCCAAGCTGAGCACTGGCACTTTGGCAGACGTGGTGTTTAAAGCGGTGTAGTTGGAGTAGAGACTGTTTCTCATATCTGGGTGGGAGGTTGAGTGTTTCTGGTTTATCTTCTGAATGCTTTCACCCTAATTTTAAGAATGGGCAGGATGTGGCCAGTGGAAGAGGATCATGGAATCATAGAATGGTTTGAGTTGGAAGGCATCTTAAGGATCATCCAGTTTCAACTCCCTGCCACGGGCAGGGACACCTTCCACTGGAGCAGGTTGCTCCAAGCCCCTGTGTCCAACCTGGCCTTGAACACT
>JBCJKH010069455.1:80711-93565 GCA_039877255.1 Loriculus beryllinus | reverse complement strand
TAGTTAGTCCCTAATTAGAGGTGGTTTTCTCTCTGTGTGTATCTCAGTTCTCATGTGTGATGTTCGCGGGCTTATTTTATTAGTCATCTTTCACAGACAAAAAAGGATTCATCTGCAGCTCGCATAGGGTGAGAAAGGGCAGCTGGTCCATACTGGAGTATCCAGATGCAAAAAATGGATTGACATATTTTGCAGTTTGAATGAATACACAAGTAGTAAAGGATCTCATTCCCTCTTTCAAAACAGGAAGCTCGGAGAAGAACTGGGAGAGCTACAGAAACACCAAGTTATGCATCTGAAGGGCAACAGAGGAAGAAAGGTAAGAGGAAACATCATTTCCTGATGCAGAAAATGTTCAGAAGCCTGTGGAACACAGCTCTCCATGCCTACAGAAACCACTCTTTCTATAACTGGAGCTAGCAAAAAAGAACAAGAAAATTTTATGTCCTCAGAAAAGGAAAAGCTCCACTAAGGGTATATTGTTGAATTTTATAATCCATAAATTAATAATGCCAACTACAGAAAACCTGACAGTATTAGAAGGTAGGACTATGACTATCTAGTGACTGTTTCCTTTGTACATAAACTTTGAGGGTACTGCATGCATATGTAGAAGATTTATTTCTCTTCAGTTTGAAACGACAGCCCAAGACATCAGAGTTGTGAGGTGCTCACAACCTGAGGTTGCACAACCGGAGCAGTTAGGTGCCTCAAGTTAGCATATTTTAAAAGGGAAAGATAGCAACTGGCTGTTTGGATTATTTCTCATAGGTTACGATACTTACGATTGGGCTAGCATTGATGTAGTCTGAATTGTCATGGCTACTTTCACCTTTCAGACATATCCTGGAATGATCATCTGCAAAGGAAAAGTAAGAGAAGAAAGTTTTTATACAAGTATTATACCCATTTGAAGTTAAACAATTCAAAGTCAGATTAATGCGCATTTCAAGACAGGCAAACGGTAAGTATCAGAAAGAATATTCTGGCTCCCAACCTCACATAGCCTTTATACAGCCACGGCATCACAGCCTGACTCAGGAATGAAGCACTAAGGTATTTTAGAGACTGAGTATCAGAAAGGATGTCTTAATGAGATGCAACATTATGCACTACAACCTTTCATAGGAAAAAAAGGGAATCTCTATTGCTCAAGAAGTTTTAGCTTTAAACTAGAAAGATAACTAGAAAAAACTAGTATTATTGAAAACACTTGCATTTTCAGGGTTACGAAAGTAGTAAATGATGGACTTTATCTGCCTGGCTTCTCTGTAAAATGAACAGCAGGAACATCGATGTACAGTTGAGAGCTGGACAGTAAGTTAATCTGTCCTGATCAAAGGCCAGCGCTGTGTGGTACTATGCTAGTGATGTGAGAAGACAATATGACTTGGAGATGATCACGGAAGAGAGAAAATGCTGGTAATTGCACCTAAAAATATGGCTGGAGCATGTAGAGGTATTGTACACTGCTGGAAATGTAGCTAGTTCAGACACCACCAGTAAAGTAAACAGAAGCTATGGACATAGGACATTTACTCATGTTTGCCCATTGTCATGATTCTTTTAGTACTTTTTAACTTGTATTTTTACTGGTGCTAGTTCAACTATGTTTAGAGCTGGTACACCCCAGCTCCAGTTCTTTTTTTAACTTCAGGACATATGTAATGGATGATTTCTATTTGTCTGTATTTAGACAGTGACAATGCAGATGTCTGCATCTCTTCCAGTCATATAGACTCACTCTCTGCTAAGAGAAAAGAAATATTTCTATGTCATGAATCATCTCATCCCAATTTAGCTGCCTCAAACAGACCAAATTGCACTTGAGAAGTACCCGTTTCTTTCCACTTTCTAAAGAGAGAAAGACCAGATCACATGAGATAATTTATGTGAGAGATGTCTAAGTCTTTAGATATGAATCTCAAACAACTTATACATGATACATAACCAACATGGATTTATTCTTCTCAGCAAACCCACCCTGCAGTGTATATTGTGGTGAGAAGTTGTGGAGCTGCCCTTTCTGTAACCCTCGGAAGCTGAACATGGATACTGATGTTTTGAAAGGATCTTTCCACCAATTATTCAAATAGATGAAATAAGAGTACAGGAATGCACCCTGCCCCCTTTGTATCTTGTCTTATGGCCTGTGACACCATTCTCAACAGCAGAATTACAAGTCTGCTTTTTAAACTGCTAAGTACCAATCATTATTTTAATAATGAGGAACAACAAATGAGTTATCAAGTGTAATAAGTACCACACAGGAAAGTAGAGGCAGAAGGTTTGGTCTCTGCTTAGGTTTACTCACCACTAATGTCATGACAGTTCAATATGTGAGCAAGACAAAGGCATGCTTGTAGGAATGTTGATTATAGTCATTCAACCTCATCAATGATATGTAACCCACCAACATGGGCAACTTCCTCCTATGATATGACTAGAGGTGAACAAGTCATGTCGAATGAAGAGCCATTCTTTACTATTCACATAAAATATTTCCTCTGGTTAGGTTTCAACACAACAGGAGGAAGAAGATGAGAAAGGGAACACTCTTATGCACATTATTCATTTCCACCATACTTTGGCACCACTGCACAAAGAATCCAAAACAGAAATGAACTTGTGTCATCTGAGATTTTGGAGCTAGCCAAGATTTTTTATAGGAATATTTATCATGAGCATTGTCACAAAGTGCGTGAAGAACTACAGCTCTGGAACCTTTTGGCTCTGCAGAATATATGCAGGTTACATGCACTGAATCTGGTCTTTCATACATCTTAAGCTAAGTAAGTGCTCAGGATAAACCCCACTCATTGGACAGCAAAAGTGTTTGAACTAATTACCGAAGAAAATGCATGAAATGCTCTCAAACGGATGGGGGAGAGAGAGTAGACCAGTGATTCATCAGGATTTAGCATACAGATGTCAGTGTGGCTCTCCAATAAAAGTCAAGAGTCAGATCAGTAACTTCAGGATCTCTTTTTTTTTTAAACAGTGTTTTTTGTCCGGACCCACTGATTCAGTGTGCTGCATCATTATCCAATGGAGCATTAATCAGAAGGTGAGACATCTTATGTCTTCGGCAGTGAAAAGGTGGTGAGACTTTGTGCTCAGGAAAGAATAAAAAGTGTGCAAAAAAGGTTTTACATGTGTTTTCTGCCTGTATCAAGTTTGCACCCATGTGTGCTTTAGTTGCATCATCAAGCATTCATATTGACAATGAACAGATTGTGCTTGTCTATGCCTGTTATCACCTCAAAGCTTCTAGGAACCAGCATAATAACCCTTCAGAAACAGTCAGAAAAAAGAAGAAAGAATAAAAAAAGGATACCATGGACATCAGTTTGTTATGTTAACAATAAGCAACTGTGGGGAAAATGCTGAATGTGCAAGATTTTTTTTTTTGTAAACTGCATATTGATTATGTCAGAAGCAAAAAAAGTGAAGCAGGAAAAGCAGGAAATAAAAGGAACGGGATGATAGAAAAGGAAGATATATGAGTGGTCTAAAAAGCAAGAAAGAAAGATGAATGAAGAAATAGGAAGGGAGCGGGACAATAATAAGGAAGTGAGAGAAAAGACAAATGCTGTTACTAGCTACTGCAATCTGGCCAAACTACAACTAGTCATCATTTCAAATATCTACAACAGCTACTGCTAAATGCTGAACTACTTTGCATTTGCTATTGCTCCAGCCAAGTCACAGATAAAAGAAAAGAGAAACATATAGGTGGATATTGATATAAAGTATAAATTATGAAGTATAAACGATAGACGATAAAGGACAAAATATAAAGCAAACACACATGACACAATTTATAGACTGGGAAAGCTAAGTTGGCTGTCCACGTACATATATCTTCACGTGGACTAGGTTAAAGTTAATGGAGCTTGATTAGTTGGCTAAATACAAACATGTCATACTGTTTGAAAAACTGGAGAGTAGATGAGACGTTGCACAATGATAACAGGTATGACACGAGACCTAAAGGCTTGCCCCTTATTGAATCAGCATCTGAAGCTCACACAGGATAGATGAAGGCATCCTAGAGCTATTAATTTCAACATAAATCAATGTCCTGGTGTCAGGTGGGAGAGAGTTAATTTTCTTCCTAGTAGCTAGTGAAGTGTTCTGTTTTGGCTTTAGTCTGAGAACAATGCTTATAGCACACTGATGTTTTTAGCTGTTGCTAAGTAGCGCTTATCCTGATCAAGGACTTTTCAGCCTCTCATGTTCTGCCAGCAAGGAGGGGCACAGGAAGCTGTGAGGAAGCAGGGACAAGACACCTGACCTGAACTAGCCAAATGGGTAGATCTAGACTGATACTTTTTTGATACCTTTTTTTCTTCTTTTTCTTTTTCATACAAAACACTGTCCAAAACTACACTGAAGCAGAAAATACAAGAGCTACTGAGGAGAAAAAGTGGAGCAGGCTGAAGACTGTAAAGAATCATAACTTGTTAATTATCATTATTTCACCCATAAGTTATTTGCAAAACAGAACTCTTCTTAGATAGGAATTAAAATCAAGTTTGTAGATTCCAGAGCATTATTTTTACATGCATTACTGAAACGGACAATGCATACACCCAGAGCAAGTACCCTCTGCTCAGGTATTCCCGTTCTGATGCATATTCCTTGGCTGTGCTCTAACTGCACACAAGCCTCAAACCTCAGCACACACTCTGCTCCCAGATGCTTTGCTTTCCTTTGGAGGAAAACCAAAGCACAGCAGTAAGCATGCTGCTCTAATATACACCATGACCCATCGACACTGCTACAGAAGACAGCTTTTGACAGATGTTTACTGAAAAAAGTTGTTTGTCAAACGTTTAAAATACCTGCATATGTTTATGGTATACATAAATTAGAACATACAGTACTGACCCTACTGAGATGGTTTTCTTTTGCAGAGGTACAAGAAGAGAAGAGAAAACCTGGAATGATTTTTTTTTGGACATCAACACACGGGGCTGCTTGTGTGTTCATACTGAAAAAAAGGTATCCCATTGGACTAAATTATGGCAATCTGCTTGTTGATTGGATAAAAGCATGAAGTTTTGTTAATCTAGAGGTCCAAGTTACTTCAATTGGTAGAATTTTTTTAACTAGCAATTAATTCACTGCAGTATCAAGTATTTTAAAAGCTGCTTGTAAACAGAGAAGATAGGAATAAGCGTAAGATGTGATGAAATTGTGGAATTAAAGATAATGTAAATCTACAAATTACATCAGTTATGTAATCAGTAAAAAATAATATTGAATTATTTTAAGACTGGTTAAGAAAGAAAAATACAAAGTAACTACAACAATATTAAAGTTTCTTTAAAGGCTTCCTAAGATGAAATCTTTCAAATGACTGGTAATTGTTTTCTATCTCACCAAGGTCATTATCAATATGAAAGGCGTAAGGAAATGCCAGCAAGATGTTACTCTGTAGGAGTGCTTTGAATGTAGCATAACAACTTTGTAGTATAACAAAAACATATCAGCTTTGCTTTTTAATTTATTATGAAGCAAATCTGTGGCTTTTTGCTATAGTTTTAATGTCAAGAATGGTAAAAAAAAGCAGTCAAACTGGGCTTTTTCTCATCTCTATCTAATCTTAGAATCTACGATAACCATCACTTTATCAAAATTTAGTATCTTTTAAGCTCTATGCCACACACTCTAGCCATCATCAAAGTAGTTTTAAAGATATAACATGGCAGCTGTTTACCAGTATGCAGCAACTTCAGAAAGTGAGGGCAGGTAATTTTGTGCAATTCAGTCAAAAAGAAAAATTCACAGTGCACTAATAGCCATAATAGAAGCTTTTACAGTGTAACAAAGCCAAACCCCAGCATTTTACTCTTGTGAAAGCACTAAGGGATTTTAAATGTGCTAAAATACTTCTAATTAAATCTTTAGATAAACTGCAGCTACCCTGCCCATGTCCAAATACTGTCCCAGGTAGTACTGATTCAGTCTAGACTCAATGACGGGAAGAACAGGCATAACAATATGCCATGGAAGAAGCAGTGGCAGAGACTTGTCAACTGAAGACTGATCAGCATAGGCTGATTCATCCGCATGGTACAATTTGATGAAAGAGACTGCCTATCTTATCTCTGATTATAGTTCAGGTCTCTAGTGTGGCATGACACCCAAGCTAAAAATCTCTGCTCTTAGCACTGCTGCAGCTATGATACTTCGGGATTCAGAGCTAGAATGGTCTGAGGGTCCCTATCTTATTGCTTGTTGAATCAGGCAGACATGTCTCCTGCATCAGCTGAATAACCATCATCAATTTCTGGCAACACCTGTAGCTTTCATGCTTTCTCCAAGGCAGCAATCAGAAACTTTTTTATGAGCAGAGATTTGAAATAGCTTACAATGGTCAGACTGTAAGTCCACACTGAAAAGAACACTTTAAGGAGGAAGATTAACTTGGATCAATTCACATTATCATGGAGCCATTTTCGCATACTATCATGTCAGTTAAATGCCATTTTTTCGGAACGTTAAAGAGCACAGAAAGTCTTGCACTCCTTCAACTTTCATGACTTCTTTGGAACTTTTCCACAGAAAACATATGAAAGTCAGTAAACTATTGCTGTTGCCCCAAAAGGCTTTCGACCAGCACTATATTTATTCAGGAGAATGAATGCATATCACCAAACTACTGTAATCCTCTCTTAAACAGCAAAGTATTGCAAAAAGAGCCCAAAAGAGAGCCAAACCCTGCTGAAGTATAATGCGAGAACTGATGGGCTCAGTTAAATTACCATGTACTTCCAAAGAATCTTCACTCTAAATCCAGCTTTGACATTTACTTAATGTGTTACCTGTCATTTTCCCATTTCTAAAGGAGAAACAGTACTTACTCAATGCTCTCATAGGGAAAATAAATGTTTTCAGGGCCCTTTAAAAATTAAAATAGCTTTCTATGTTTGCTAAGCTACCCAGCTGGATTGTGGGCACACTGATTAAGGGTATTTTTGTTGCTGTGGACTGTGCATATAATCTCAGTTTCAGTAATGTTTCATTGGTTGCTTAATAAAGTGTGTGAAAGCATTGCTTTATTTCAAGATGAGAAAGGTGTCTGCTTACAGGAAAGAGCAGATTCTAGGCATATAAACACTCACTGCTCTTTTTATTTGTTTGTTTGTTTTTTCACTTTCTCTTTTTACCCTAAGCCTAGCAGAGATTGAGAAACCAGTCTGCAAACTTATCCACTGAAGCCTAAAGGGGCTCATTCAGTACAGCTGAGTATCTGATAAACAGATCATCTACTCATGATTATAGACTGCTGGTATTAGTGTTGGATGGACACGGTACCAACTTGTCTAAACACAAGCCAAACGTCTTTCTGTTGAATGGCTACAGATGCCACCCTTGTTCAGAAAGTATATTCCAACAATGAAAAGCACTCTGGCTATTGAATTTTATGGAATGGCACAGCTGCAGCAGCAGTGCTGTGTGACATAGTTGTGTATTTTTGTAACATATATGCAATTTACAGGGAGATAAACTGTGTCTGATACGGCAACAGGTTATGAAATCAGCCCATAGGAGTAGCTACAGTTTTCTAGTACACATATATTGCATATTATGTTCACCTGTCATCTGTAGCTTTCAAACCACTGTGCAAAGGATACTGAGAAAATTTTCAAGAACTTCAAATACAATCATCCGAATTAAAGTGTACATACATGGTACTACAGCCCGTGAGCGATTCTTCTGGATATTTTCCTCCTGCTCTGCAACAGTGATGGCATTTGGTTCAGGCTGATAAGCACACAGAGCTTCCCACTCTTTCTCCAGACGATTCTTGTTTTTCAGATGATCTTCCATGTAGGACTGGAATTAAAAGAACACTGTATTAAATACTGACTTAGCTAAGCTCAAAGATGAACTAAAATTATGTATCTCAGGATGGAAACCATGGGAATCTTGAGCTTTGGGGCAAAACAGTGTTACATGGCTAACTCACTCCAGAGAGTTAACTTGAAGTTTATTTGTGTTATACAAACTGAGAACGCTAACATGTACCAATGCTAACAGAGAACAAATGCATGAAACCCCCAGCTACTGAGCCTGAGAAAAAAGCTATTTCTTTTTTTAGTACTTAGAAAAAGTAAGTCTAAATGTCTCTTTCATCAAGCAATGAGAAAGAAATAAAAGCCCATTGATAAAAATTACTACAATAGCAGCTCACGTCAAGCTGAAGGATTTTAAAACAAAACCTCAAACACATATGCAGGTCACAATGGATGCACAATTACAAAATCGCCAGGTTGAAGCTTCATGGCTCAAGTACTGGGTCATTAGGCACTTATCCTGCACACGGTCCAGCACAGAGGTGGCCTTGAATTGAGAAGGTGGTGTTAATTAATATTAATATATGTTGCTAAAGACTGTACCTGGCATTCAGTAAAGACAACAGAAGCATCACCAAAGAAAAATGAATTGGCTGTGACAAGAATGATGGCCCATCAAAGTACACTGGTTCAGGTTTTAAGTTTTTGCAGATCTCCCAAACCTAGGGATGCACTACAGCAGCGGACCAGGAATTGGGTTCCAAAGTTTGCCAAAAGTGAAATAAAAACCTGTTCCTTTGTCCGTGAAAATCACCCAAGTAGAAGAATGGAAGACAGCAGAAAGGAGGAATGGTGGGCAAAACCAGAAATCTTTCCCTTGCTTTAACATCAAAATTAAGCAAGTGATCACCTGGTACTATAAGCGTACTTATACAGCCAAATTACCTTATACAGCCTGTCATCTTTCCAGGCGAGAGGAACCCCAATTTATCCCACCCCTACCAGTCTGATGTCAGTGCCAGCAAGAGATGCCCAGAGCCTGGAGGGGGATTGCAGGACAGCAGGAGAGCACCTAAATAGCAGCACAAAGGAATTGCACCTACTTCAGCCAGTGAGTCAGCTTCACTGTGGGCCCAAATTAAACGCCTCTGTACAAACACACAGAGCATGGGGAATCAGCATTCAGGGTTATAATCTTACCAGGATCACCTGAGACATGGTGGGATGACTCCTATAACTGGAGTGCTGGAATGGAAGGGTACATACTCTTTAAGTTGGATAGGCAGGGGAGACAAGGAGGGGGTATTGCCCATTGTGTCAATGACCAGCTGGAGTGCATGGAGCTGCCTGAGGATGGATGATGAGTCGAATGAGAGCTTATTTATGGGTCAGGATTGAAGGGAGGGTAGGGACAGGTGACATTACAGCAGGGGTCTGCTACAGGCTGGCTGAGCAAGGTAGATGGAAGTTAACACCCTTAAACTGATTAAAAAAGGGACAGTTTAGGGGCCAGGCTCAGAGTCTGGGTGGCAGTCGGGAGCAGGGCTGTGAGTGGCTCTGGCCCAAACATCAGTCACAGCCGCTCCTGATGGAGGTACTCACTAATACAGGCCAATCCACAGCAAAAAAGCTTGTGCAGAAAAAGCGCATGAAAAGAGTTCACTGAAAAGTACAAAAAGCAGTTTAATTGCTTAGAAACCTTTTCCTCAGACAATCTCTGTTATGCCGAATTCTTCCCAAGCTTGCTTTAAAGAAGAAAGGCTCTCATGCCCTCTCAGCAGGTTTAACAGAAGGTGCAAAAAGCTTGCAGCTTGTCTTCTGCCAAATGGGAGTTCTGCTAAAGCTGTCACTCCACCATGCTTCTCACCCGACCAGCGAAGCAGGATACTGCTCTCTCTTGCAGCTTGAATGCCACAAAAGAGCCCCTGACACACAGCTTTGTTTTGCTCAGGGTTTGTTGGGTGTGTGTGTCTTTACAAGAGATTTGTAAATCAATCTTGTTACTGAAAAGCAATTCAAGAAGTGACGCTTCCAGAAAGGATATCTTTAAGGACATAGAAATATATTGTGTTAGAAGAAAGGTTTCTAAAGGAGGTAAAACATAGTGCTGGCCCAGATACAATCAAAACACCTACTGTGCGATTCCTTCTTTTCTATAATGGAGGAAAAAGCATCACAGTGGACAGAGCTGTGACCTGATGGATAGGGAACTGTGAGAGTTACATAGCCCCATCGTGCATCAGGGGATCAAGCATGTTCCAAGTCTTAACCCACAAGTTAACAGGATGAAACCACCCTCTGGTAGTTTACTTGTCTTTGCCAAAAGGCTGTTGCTACTGGGGAAAGGAGGGAGGCTAAAGATCCCATTCTTTTCTCCTGCTAAATCTGTGCCTGGATATGTACCCTGAACATCATAAAAAGAAAAAAAAAGATAATCCCTCCTGTGCAGACTAGTTGGAGTGTCAGAATTTTTATGAGGCAACAGGAAAAAAAGCACAGTATCTTACAATACCACTGAGCCAAGATTCCTGGCTTCAGAGAAGCTCTTTAGCATGCAGCAGGCAGAGATCAGACAGTCAAGGACCAGCCTGTAGCATCTTCCCATTTTAAACCACAGTTTTAAAATCTGATTCATTTTGACATGCCCATCATAATGTCCCAAAGACTTCAGGGACATTTTATGCAGATACACTGCCAACACTGAATGTCTCTAAAATACTGAGATCCATAAAGCTGCAGGCAAATAGCCATAAACATTTGATTCCTAAGGAAGGGTTGTATGCAGTAAGAAGCTTCCTGTTGGCTCCAACTTGTCTATTTGATGATTTCAAGGACTGTATTTTAAAAAGAAAATTTATTTTCTTTTTAAATTGTCAGATGTGACAGTTAAGGTAATTTGATTGCTTTTAGACCTCATGAATTTTTAAATAACTTCTTTCTCTAAGGAGATACTCTTTAGTTTTACCTTACTTTTTCAGGGAATCCTGAGTGTAAAGAGAAACAAATGTTCAAATGAAAACACACTGAAATCTTTACTTCAACCAGACAACAACTTCTGGGTAGTTTCAACACCTGCATTGCATGGATCAGATCCATGAAGCACCTCCTGACAGATCTTGAAAAGGCGTTTGACTATTTGAACAGACCCATGAATGGCTCTGCACAATATGAACATCTGTTTTACACTTGCTTAAAAAAGCTACCGAGAAAGAAACTTGCTTTAAAACATTCAGGAGTGAGACAATTCCCTCAGAGTTAAGTAATGTTTCATTTACAGCCCTTCAGAGCCCCTATACTCATCCCCATTTTGCTAAACAGAAGCTTAGTGATTTTGAAACACTCTCTTGGGAGCTGCTGGGTGTACATTAAATTGAGTGGAACTTCTGATATTTCAGAGATTGTATGTCTACTCAAATCCACTCCTTAATTAGGATGTTTTCATAAGACATTCTGCAGCATTTGCTTGGTACAAAAGAAATTCATTGCCAACATGTCAAACATGAACATGATTTTTCTTGTCCCAGAGCAGCAGGTAAAATAAGTAGAAGTTGTCACCACTGTTATCATAATGTTTCTCAAAACCTGCTGAAAAAAGTAGAGGTCTGGTCTCACCAATATGTCCACATCAAGACAAGTCCCTTAACATGCTATTATTTAAACAAACACTGTCTGCTTGGAGAGATCTCTTGATCCTAAATTTCATTAAGTCGTATTTTTCCTTCTATAAGGCCTACCAGCAAGGACAAGTGGTTACCCAGTTCATATTTTCCCTTGCGTATGCAGATAAAATACTCTTGCTAACAAACATGCTATGAAGATAAGAAGGATGCATCAACATTACATGGAGAGGCAGGATGTGTTATAAAATCTGTTATTATTGTGTGAGACATGCCTGTTGTAAGGGAAAAGATGGGCTTTCAGCCAGAGGATGAAAAGCTGCCCCAGGGACAATGAATCTCTGGCCAAGAGAACAATGCCAGTGGCAAATATCAAGACAAATTCAGTGTGCCTGAACACAGGTACAAGGACAGAGCACAGCAGCCTGGCTCAGCTTTGGTAAAACTTCCTGAGTACTCAGTTGATGTTATTAATATGGTGTCAAACCACTTTGGTTTTCTTCATTTTTTTTTTTTTTAATAAATATAACAATTATACTCCTCTTATTATCTGGTCAATCACCAAATCATAGGCTTGTAGATTTGTTTAGGTTGGAAAAGGCCCTCAAGATCATCAAGTCTAACCATCAACCTAGCACTGCCAAGTCCACCACTCCTAAACACCACATTTACTCATCTTCTAAATACCTCCAGGAATGATGACTTCACCACTGCCCTGAGCAGCCTGTTTCAGTGCTTGACAACCCTCTCAATGAAGAAATTTTTCCTCCTATCCAGTCTAAATGTCCCCTGGCACAGCTTGAGGCCATTTCCTCTTGTCCTATCAGTTGTTACTTGGGAGAAGAGACTGAATACCTTTTTCACAGATAGTATCACTTGTATCTGCCAAGATACTTGTTTTAAAAACACCTATTTTGTTAGCTGATGTTCAGCTTTTAAAAAAAGCAATTATTTTTGACAACATGCTTCCTATATGGCACTTCATTAGACACCCTTTTCACGACTGAGCATGTCTCTTCTACTGAAAAGATCACCAACTCTTAAATTGACAGATCTCAACAGGTCTAATCGAATCTCAAATGTCAGTTGAAGAAGTGGAGGGAACATTATCTTAATCCTTGTGAACAGAGACCTCTCAAATCCACACCTTTCACCTGTGACAGCCACTGCTTTCAAACTACTGCCAGTTATGCCACGCAGAGGGACAGACACTGCTGTGATGCTTCAGTGAATTCCTCAGAA
Organism: Loriculus beryllinus; assembly: GCA_039877255.1. Classification (NCBI taxonomy): domain Eukaryota; kingdom Metazoa; phylum Chordata; class Aves; order Psittaciformes; family Psittacidae; genus Loriculus; species Loriculus beryllinus. The sequence goes on along the minus strand of JBCJKH010069455.1, from coordinate 80,898 downwards.
GGAATTTGACGAGAATTTGCCTTAGCTATTATATAGTAAATTGTGCACTAAATGGCCATACTTGAAACAATTTGTTTTGTTATTCTCTCCAACTGACTTAAGTAAAAGTTTTTTTTTATTTTTTTTAACTTTTTTTGTGCATTAAAGGACTTTGGAACTCTTTGTCTAACCAGTTGATCTGAAACAC
>JBCJKH010069455.1:63799-80611 GCA_039877255.1 Loriculus beryllinus | reverse complement strand
AAAAGAATTTGCTTTAGCTGTTACATGGGAAATTGTGAACCAAAGGGCCAGACTTGAAACAATTTGTTTTGTGATTCTCTCCAACGGACTGAAGGAAAAGTTTTTTTTTTTTTTTTTTTTTTTTTTTTGCCTTTGTTCCTTCCTAACTTGTAGACTACATTGTTCTGGCACAGGACATGCCAGTGCTTTTGCTATTCTGCTTAAACTTCTTTATGTTCTTCTGTACATATTGCATTGACTATATGTAAAAGGAATACTTTTCTGGAAAAAGACAATTTGCTTTCAACACAGCACATGATTTTCTCCTTCATTTTTCTGGCTTAATACCTCATTACTGACTTCATGCTAAATATCACTGTTCCCGCTCATATTACTCGCAGTGTTGTACAATTCAGAGACAAAAGAAGCCTATCTGGTTACCCATCTCCAGGCCCTCAAATAATGCTTTGCTTCTTTGACCTCACTAAGAAACCTTCTAACATTTAGGTGCCCTGTATCTAAAATAGAAGCTTAAACCAAAGTTCATTACTGTATCTTGGGATACAAACTGTTCTGACTATACACTGTATTTCTGGAAATACTCAAATATTTTCAATAAGGAATAGTAATCCTCATTTGAGATGGCTTTTGCATAGGAATGTCTACAGTACTGCTTTCCTATTGCAAACTTAATTTGCTACCAATTATCACCAATCCATTTATTTTAACCTAAGTGTGCTTACACTGAATATTGCTGATCTGTATAATTTGCGCTTGTATATATTTAAGATCTTCATGTATATAATTCATGATCTTCACAAATCATGAAATAATGGATCTATGCAAACTACAGAAATCTCTTCTTGTGACTCTTCAAATATAATTTGTTAGCTGTACGGGTTTTCAGGTCTAAAGTTTCCAACTACTGAATTACTCTTCTGTCATCAGTTCTGTGCAGAACTGATACCATTTATAAAAGTTGTTATCACTTCCACCTACTTCCAGCTAATTATTTAAAAGGTTGAATATAACTAGATCTAACAGCAGTTCCTGCACTCTGCCCGACACTCCCATACATAGCTTTTGATCATTACTTTTTGTGTATCATCCTTTAGCCACAATTCAATTCATATAACTGTCTTCTAAAAAAATGATATTAATTTTTCAATTAACTATTCATAAAACAGTTTCAAGGCTTTATTAAAATCTAGATAAATGGCATCTGTTGTTTTCACTTCATCTACTGGTTTTGTAGTTTTGGTTAAATAAAAAGCAATCAAGTTTGTCGAGACAAGATTTATTCTTTGTATAATGACGCACATTCTTACTCATTGTGCAATACCCAATGGAAAGGATGGAGGAGATTAGCAAATGCACAAAGGAAAGACTCCAGCCTTCTCCATCCTCTTAAATGAGACCCTCACACTTATCTCCCTTTTATACCCTTGAAAAATCTCTTACCTGATAATCAGCAATTTCTTTCTTAATATGTGCTTCATTATTTTCCAGGGCTGGAGTCCGGACTCAGGGAATAGCTATAGAAAGGTTCATTTGTCGTCTTCTCCTTCCCTCTCCACACTCCTCTTTTATAAAATTATGATTACTTTGTTCTTCTATTTTGGTGCACCAACACTTGTCCAGATCTGCTCAAATAAAGCTCCCTGAGATATGTCACTATTATGATCCTGACCATATTCAGACCATGCAGAGCACCATAATGTTTCTCCACATTTCCTAATAATTTCTCATATCTCTTAAAACCTTGTCATACTAATATTGAAGTTACTTTAGGCTCTTCCTTGTTTATAGACAAGGTCAGTCTTCTCTCTCAGCTGCCATGGTATTCTTGCAGAGACCAAAGGCTGGGAGCCAAGCACACTTGCTTCCATGAAGTATACTCTCAATGATGCCCCACACAGAAGAAAACATGGGAGCAGAGCCAAACTATGCCCATATCTTTTCTACCTTTCTTCCTTAACATAGCAGACCTTAAATAAAAGCGGGATGTGCTATCATAGCCAATTTAAGCCTGTGATCAACTAACATGTTAAGAAAATTAGTTTTTTCCAATAGTTACAGTTCTATTGAAGCACAATAGATGTTTCTGATGCTCTGATCCAACCAATAATGCGGAGCCTATAGCTGTTACCAAGACCAGCTCCATCTCTGAAATGTCATTGCATACCTGTCATTAAAAACATTAGCTGTAGTTCTAACATGGCAAATCAAGTTTTCAACATTAATGGTACAGAAATGTGACTTTATTGGGCTAGTTACATTGAGAATATATATATATATATATATACACATATGTAAAAATCCCATTGTGGCAACTCATCGTCAGTATCTCACAGGGCTTGTATCTGGAAGAAATCTCAGTAATGCACATCTGGCTATAAAGTCTCACATACTTTCAACCCTGGGGAGTGTTCTGCATCCACTACTCTCAATGGTAACACTCCTGACTTTACTGTAGCCAAGATTTCATCATCAGATTAGTAAGCCATTTCAGGGTGAAGGCTCCTTTCTCTTTTCTAACTGGTCCTGGACCATCCTGAAGGTCCTGACATTACCAGTCAGAACTAAATAACCGCAGATGAAAAAATCTAGGAAAACAAAACCTGGAAATTTGTATTTGGTCTTGATAAAATATCCTGAGAAATTCTTTTTACTCCTCAGTTTTTGCAGCCATATTACTACCAGAATGCGTTTTTATCTAATATTTCTCATATTTCTCAGTACCTGATTATACCACTGAAAAGAATAGTGTTGAACCCTTTTCAGTGGAGTATTTATTTAATTAAGCAAATAATAAAACTACTATGAAGCTTTGCTAGTAATTTGGCATAAACCACTACTATTATCATACACAATATGGCAGGTGATGAAGAAAACTAAAAACAAAACAGAGGGAGGCAATTCTCTGTCACAGCAACCATTCAGTTCGGTTAAGAATCATATCCCTAGATTGTTTCAAATAGGTTGCATTATTTGGAAATAAATTAAGTTCCATGGTGATGTCAGCCAACAATAAAAAAATGTCATTCCACAGTTTCAATTTTATATTTTCAGATGTAAAGGGCAGATGTAAAGATTACTCTAAACAACTAAGCACGTACATAGAGAGCAACTGTGCTTTAAGCATGCCATCTAAAATAATTTTAAATGATTGCCCTTGGGTTTCTAGAGAAGTATCATCTTCGCATGAGCAGTGCATGGCATTATCTACCAGACTAGGCTATCATGCAACTTTTGCAAGAATGACTGTAATTCACAAGTACATTAAATGGCAACCTACATTCTGTTACCTAAATTAATATACCCTTGATGTAGCGTATATCACTGCCTCCCCCTCGCTTAATGCTCTGATAATAGAGTTTTGTAACTTGTAAAAGGATTACTTCAATCCAATCAGCAGGTGCTGGGATCAGTGTGTGTCAGACAAACACTCGCTAATCCCTTTTCTTGCAGCTCCCAGCTGCCAAAGGTGCTCAATGAAATCTCAATGAAATAGCTGGATACAACCTGGTGTGGACTAATGAATCTTTTCAGCTCTGGAGGAAATCTTGTAGCATACATGTTATGCTAAACATTGCTTGAATCAGAATAATACAGCCAGGTATAATTTTAAAAGAAAACACAGTTGAGAAATTAAACATTAAAAAAACAGAGAATGCTTAGTTATGAAATATTTACTCTATCTTGCTCTCTAAATATAGCAGAAGATAAAGAAATTCACTCCACAAAGAATCCCTTCTCAAGGATTATCAGCTACTTAATGGTGTCTTCTAGGTCTTAAAATACAACCACCCTCATTATCTCCTCCTTCTTACCCCCTCTCTTGAAATCTAAATTATGCCTATGCAGTTTCACCCCTGAAATTACTTTGCTTGAAATAAACCTCAACAAAAGAGAATACTATTACCATAAAAGGAATATAATTTGCTCCCTTACAATCTCTTTTTCTACAGCTCCTTTCTGTCCAACTTTCTGAAAGTACCCACATTACTTCTGCAGGGGAGGCAAGCACCGTTGCCATTCCACAGATGCAAAATAAAAGGGCAGAAACATTGAAGTGAATTTCACAGGGTCACAGAATATGCCCCTAAACCACTGATTTTGCACGCAAATTCAGAACTTAGTCTTCTTGACTGTTGTTTTTTCCTTTTCCCATGATCATGTTTATAAACAAGACCAAAGGACACGTAACCTTCATGAATCCATATCTGATAACATTTCTTTAGCCACAGCACACCAAATGTTCTGACTCTAATGACATTAGAACAGGTTTCATTTTGGTGGGTTTCTTTAGAAGCACAGGGTTTAAGTGGTTGATGAGTAGAGGAATTTAATTTATGCACATTAGATTCTGCTTATAAAAAGACATGCCAAACTAAATAATAAAGATTTAAAAGATGAATTGGCCAAAATCAGTTTCCAGGCTTTCTGTAGGTCTTATGGTAGACTTCACAGTAAAAAATTTAAAATAATAAATAGCCTTTAAATAAAAGACGAATAATACTTCAAAAAATGGAGGGCTAAACCTCTTAACCAAATACTGCTATTTCACAGCATGGGATGTGTTATGACATTTCCTGAAAACAAAAATAAATCCAAACAAAAAAACCCCAAACCTCCGCCTTAAAGAAAACTCTGCAGTACAGGAACTGATGCCAAGGATAGTGTCAGTTGGATTGAACAACTGAGACATTTTGAAAAGAGCTTCTGGTAGATTTGTTAAAAAGTACAAGCTCAAGCTACTGAATAAAAGGTAGCAGAAAAACAGCATAAAATACACAAATGAAGTCGTTTGACTCTCTGTGATAAACACTGACACTCAATTCCATTCTCAGAGGAAACTGCCATTTTGTTTTTATACTTTAAACCGACTTTTGAGATGATCCTTTCTTCGCACATTATTTTTTTACTAATGGTTTGAGCATCATACCACAATCCAAGGTATTTCTGTGATTCATTTATATGCACGCTAATTATGTCCTGTGTCTGAAATTAAAACTTTAGAAGTATATTACTATACAGTAATTACCTGGCTGAAAACACAAAACCAAATTTCCTGCCTTCTTCCTCTCCAATCCCTGCTAACTCAATTAAGCATCTAAATTTGAGTTCCCAGTTGGGTACTGCATTTGCAAATGTAGATTTTAATGAATTAAAGTCTGTGTTTCTTTTCAGAGCACTTGTACAGTCATCTTCATTTACTATATATAAAGATTGCTAAAAGATAAATATAGAATTCTGAAAACGTCATGTTTAAAAATAATCTTCTCTTCAAGCATGGTCAAGCTCTTCAGAGATAATAAGACTAGGAAAAACCAGGCAACCATGACCAAGTACATCAAAGTGATAGAGCACACGATGTGATTTATAGATAGTCTGGCAATTTATGCCTCTGCTAGACAGTGCCCATCTTGAGGGTAGAAAGAAAAATATTATTTCTAAAGACATAACATCCTCAGAGCAGGGATAGGCAGTAACACTCTTACTGCTCTTCTTAAATATGCAAATAAAAGCGAACAGGTGCTTCTCCAGGAGTAAATTATAACTCATAAAGGAAAATCCTTCTGCTTTTCAGTGGTCGGGGGAAGGAATATCAAAATTGGTAATGAGAGTTTGCACACAAACACACAGAGGTTCGCGTGAAAATTCAGAATATGCAATATGAAATCCAAGAAGTCTTGCAATCCACGCTATGCCCACAGCCTAGCAGCAGATATATGCATAAGCTCAAGTAAACATACGGTCACCTGTGAGAAAAAGCAGTAAAAGAACAGACTGGATAATCAGCCTTTTCCTTAGAGAACTCCCTTAACAGTCAAAGACAGGAAACTTGAAACCACATCAACATCTTCAATGGTCAAATCCTCACATTCAAGACCATTTTGGAACCACATCCCTGACCTAGGAAGTTCTATGTTTCCACACTGCAAATTGCAGAGAACCAACCCAAGTGCCAGTGAGGGCAGAAAGCAGAGAAGAAACTCCCTTTCCACAAAAGTACTTTCAGGACTTAATGGAGACCACTGTGGGAGAAGACATTACTGTCTTCCACCCTATCCCTTCCAATTTACAGTCACAGCCACATCAAGCCAACATGCAACAGGAGACTCAGCAATGCTGGCCATGAGAAAGGTGCAGCTGGCATTTACCCAGCTCCTAAGTCTAGAGGAAGGCTCCCCATTTTCAGGCAACCTTTTGTCTCTGCTCCATAGGATTTTCAGCTGAGGTTGGCCTAGCTTAGTGATTCTCAAATTCTCAAATATTTTTCTCATGAAAGCATTCAAAAGGGATTGTGAAGTGTTGGTACAAAACCTTTAGGAATGCGTAAGCTGAAGACATCCTACCTGCTCCTGGGACTCTTGGGTTTCCATGGGAGCCAGTTAGGGGTAACACTTTAAAGAAGTTTGAGGAACACTGGTCTAATCCATAGAGGAGAATATTTGAAGTGTAAGAGGGCAAAATAAGAACGAGGGAAAGACAGCATGAAAGGGGACAGAAAAAGAAGCCACAGACAGACTGCAGAGGTCAATACAGAAGCGAAATGATGAAAGATGACACCGTATTGCAAAGAAAGAAAGTCAGAAAAACAAAAAACAGAACATAGCAAATTAAGAAAATGCTATGGGAAAAAGCAAATTTTGGTCATAACCAATGGCTGTCAACATTTCTTCATGTGTGGTTTCTTTTCCTTGCAACATTTCCCTTCACACGCTGAACCAAGGAGAAAACATTGAGAGAATGACAGTAGTAGTTTTGAGGAGACAGTGCAAGTACAGCTTAGTGCTGTACAGAAGGAAAAAGCAAAATAAAGAACCTAAAATTCAATGTCTGAGACAGCTAAAGATCTAGCAGATCGAGAATATATTCTGGAGAGAAACTGTTTCTAATCCAGAAGAAGCTCAAGAAACATTAGTCAATGACATCGTTTCCCATCTGAAGGTAACTGCACATCCTCAGTTTGGTTTTTACAAGCTTTTCCAATGTGTATTTAATATCTTTCAGCCAGTTCTCCAAATATGGAATAGCTTGCTCTTAGATAATGAGGCCAACACTAAACTCGCAGATCCAAATCTGATGAACCCATGTGTAGAACTCCTTTATGCTTTTATGTATTAAAAAAGACTAATGAGGGACAAATAAGGGCAAAAATATTATCCTTCGATATGATACTTCTTCTATTTAAGCCAACATGATCAGTCATGAGAGTACAGAGACATCAGGGAATGAAAGTCTAATACTGGCTGGCTCTGCTTCTGACCTTAAGGTTAGCCTTGGTCAAGACAGTTCCCTGTCTGTGCCTAAGCTTCCTGGACTAAAAAGACAGGATAATAATATTGACCTTTAAAAAGGGCTTTGAATCTACTGATCAAAAGTGCTATGTAAAAGTTGGCTTATTATTATTTTGGTTACTGAAGTGAGTTGAAAGTCTCCCAGTGACTTTAATCAAAATTCCTTATATCAGGCCCCAGAAGCCTACCTGAAGGACAAGGTTTCTCACAATTCAGCTGTGAGGATACACATATGGTAAGTCAAAGCTTGGTGCATACACTCACATACTGCAGAGTTTTCTTGACTCCTGCAGAACTTTAAATGACACAAAAGTAATTTCTGGGCTTCCAGAACAAATAAAGTTATTAGGCACCATCGGTATATTTTTTTTACATTAATAGTAGTTAGAGACTATTATAATGATTTCAGTCAAACTGGTCTACTGCAAACAAAGACGCCAATAGGTGAAAAGAGGCAATGAGGAAAAAAGAAAGCACTTTTCACAGGCAGGTATCACAGATGCTCACTTGAGCAGTAGCCCCACACCCCTCCTGCTGTCAGCCAGCACTGCCCTGGAGACTTCATATTGCTGCTTCTGTGTGGTTGCTGTGGTTAATCAAACCAACTTTTCTGAATGCCTTCCTACCAAAGCAGTAGATAAATATTGGTATCAGAAAAACTCCTCCATTTAGAAGAGCTTTGGTTTTGGATTTTGCATTAACTTCATCCTTTACAAATTCCACCTCTTAGCTACACCAGCCTACTGCACTGGCATGGCTACTGTCTTTTACTGTTGTGGTCTACATGGCTTGTTATGATTCTTACAGATTAAGAAGAACCCTTGACATCTTTGACCTAACACATAATTATAATACATTCAAAACATGATTTTATAATGAAAGTTCTCCTTCAGGTATCGTTACTGCATGTTATTTAACAACTGCTATGCTTAAGCTATACCCTTTAAACTATACCCCTTTGATTCTGTCTGCTGAATGTAGACTGTAGTAGAAAGTCTACAGCACTTTCTGCTACAGTACCACTCTATCTGCAAGACTGTTGCAAAGGAACATTTGTAGGACTACAGATATAAGGCTAGTTCTGCAACCTGCAATTTTCGGAGTGAACCCAATCAAGTTTCAACATGGTCCACACAGAGGTAAAGCCTGGAGTAACCTTGTGGTAGAGCACATACCTGGGGTTTGCTGCTTTATACAGAGTCCATTTACTCATGCAAATAGTGTCATAATCAAAGTATTTAAATGATCTCTATCTATTCTGGTGGTAAGATTTGTCACTGGCAAAGACATGTGATATGTCTTACATTAGCTTTATTTTCTGTAATGGGACACGGGCAAATTAATAGTGTTCTTTAACATACATCTCCAGTAGTTACGTGGCTGAGACCACTGCAAATTAAATTTTGTAAATTATCACTGTATTGCTTTTCACCATTTATGTCACTACATATTTGCAATTTTCTCATCCTGAGGAGTGAAAACAGCTTTGTCAGCTTCATTTGTATACTGCTGTAAGAGACAAAAATTGCAATATTGCAAGGAAAAGTTTTAAAATTTAAAATGTCAAGTAGTTTTTCATTAACATTTAAAAGACATATGTATTACACCTCTGCTCACAAATATTTATCTATACTTATATGAGAATACTGTTGCTGTACATGGTATTTGTACACAAGCTTACGTGTGGATATAGAGCACCCACTTCTGAATACTCATCTCAAGACACATGACACTACTAAAAATATATGAAAACTGAAAATATACTACCATTTAAAGGAATAAGAATGCCTAGCTAAACATGAGGTAACATTTTTACCCAACATAATTATAGACTTTTTATGTGTCATAAAAATATCACCAAGATCTAGCACCCGATTCTGACTGGGCTCCCACCTGCTAATCAGATACATGCAGATACAGCTTTGGGTGCAATTTCAATTCTCAGATTTTTCTGCAGTAGCGTTTTTCTGCTATCTCAGTAGACATCTTCACTTTGGTAAGATGGATATTGAACTACCATCCTGCTACACATTCCAGGAATATGCACACAGCAAGTAGCTCGGCATCAGCTCACATATGAACAGCCTTAGCTCCCATCAAATATTCATTCATTTAAAAAATATTTGCACCCTGCTGTCAAACTTAGACAAATTCATACTGAGCTTGAGAAAATAGCTGTTTTAATGGTAAATGATGTTCCAGAAACCTCTTTCAGGCTAAACACTCTCGTCAAAATTATTTTAATAAGAAAGATTAACAATTTCAACATTAGCTGCTAATCCCCTTTCATTTGAAACTGTGCTGATAAAATTCTTTGCTTGTCATTCAAATAGTAAGTAATAATTATAGATTTGGGGCCTCCATCTCTTGCTTCATTAATAGCAAATTGCATGGAAGTCTGAAGCATAAAGTCAGCTTTGATACATCTCAAAATGCAATTTCCATAGCTTTCCTTAGCTATGTACAATTAATTACAAAGTTAATAAGGGGAATATGTTAATGAAAGGGAAATTATTCACTCAGACCACCTGGTCTTATCAAATTTCTTTAATATGTTTCCTTCTTTCTGTGAATTTGCATGACAGCAAGAACACAAATCATGGGGTGCATTGCTAGTCTGTTAGTATTCTTATTCGCAAGCAGCTAAAGTCCACTTAAATTATATCTAAAAAGAATATAAGAACTAGTCAGTATTAAATGACTGTATTTGTTTTGTCAAGTTTAGTACCTTTTTAATTTTAAAACAAAAATGTTTAAACAACTTTGTAATTACCAGACTCTCCTCAGTGCTAGGAGTATAAATATAATGTATCCAATAAGGAGACACTGTAATTTTTTGCTTCTTTTCTATAAGGAAATGCATTACATGTGCATACATTTAATGAAAGATGTACAGAAATGTGCTTCAATTCACTACACTCTTAACAGCTACTACAGCTTAGTTGCCACATGCAGTAGGGTTATTGGTTGTTCATGGGAGCATTTTAGATAGTAAAAAAAGCCTGGTCAGAAGCAGGCAAACCTTCACACAAGCCATAAAAATAATACAGATGGGATACATAGTCAGAGAAATAGTTTTTAAAGACACATAAAATCCAGAAACCAACCATCTTCAACAGACATTAATGGACTTACTACTAACCAGAAACATTTTAGGACACCGGCCTTCATAGTCATTCCAAAAAGAAAAGGGCAGAGAATCATTCCCAGGACAGTAATAGGTCAGCTTGGAGGATGTAATGCTTTTGAGCAGCTTGTCACCCATCCCTTCTATTCTTAGTTCAATGCAAGGGTACATCCAACAGCCAGAAATAAGAGGCAACTTGTAATTTTCCCATGCTATGAACAAGATTTTCTTGGCCAGCTAGTTATTACTGCAGTCAGAAACAAAAGAAGTATTATAAAAAGGAGATAAATTAATAGCAAAATCATATATTTTATAAAAACATACTGAGAGAGGGATGTTATATTCAAGAGTAGTAGACTTTAACATTATCTGGTTTGGACCAAAAAGTAACATAGTCCTCCTTTACGGAACAGCAAATACTATGTCATCCACAAGCAAACTTCACAGATTATTTTAATGTTTATTTCCCTATTTAAAAACATTTCCACAGCTGCGTCGTGGGTGCATATGCAAAATTCGATCGTCACAGGAGCATTCTGTCTGTCCTACACATTAAATTTTCCAAATACCACCCAAACTCTGATACCCTACAAACCACTGCCAAATTAAGGCCTAATCCCAGAATGGTTGCAGAAAGCAAAGTATAATTTTATTTTATCTTGCTCTGAAGATGAACATTAACAGACTGTTGAATCAGTGGAGGGATTAAGCCATCTTCATGACCAATAGCATGACCAGACCACTTCTAATAATGCCCACATGAAGAGAAGGAGCTCCCCAAAATACCACTGGAGTTCTTCTAGGTATCTTAAACTGTAACTGTTGTAACAGTGCAAAACCATGGTGCCTGTATGATGCGCCTTCTTTGAAAGTATCATGAAGCCAGTCCCAGTTTCATCCTTAACTGTTGCATGTTTTCAGAAGCCCTGAAGTTGTAGTCCCATTTACCACACCTCATTTGATTTTAGCAGCGCATCATGTCTTGCAATCTGTGTGAACCATTTCTTTATGCCATAGTTAGTCAAAATTCACCTTCTTCTCACATCCAAACTCTGCCAACAGCTCAGAAATACTCTACAACACAGATTTCATGGTCCTCCTGCCTGAGAAGTCTTCCTTAACCACTTTTTTTCTAGTATGCTCTTTCCAAATAGGCATTTCCACCTGTTAGATCCAAAATATGATTAACTACAATGAGTTATCACTGCACTTTATGCACAATGTGCGCACATACAGTAGGACAAATACAGCAAGGAGCATTTCATTACTGAGGATGCATTTGGAAACAAAAGACAAGACCAGCAGTCTCCTGAATAAGTGTTTATCTCTGGTTTCTGCCACTAATGAGACTTTCAGAAGACTCTCAGAAGTTGATGAGGATTCAGTAACATCCCTTGTCTTCAATCTGAAGTATCAGAACCCAGATATTTTTTATTAAATGCCCCCCTAACATCTCTCGCTACTTGATACAGCCTGTACTTATCTCACACGGACATTACCTGGATGTTCTCTAGAAACAAAAAAAAACTAGGAGAAAAAAGTTCAGCTAGCCACCCTGTTTTGTTTCAGCCATGTCAATGATCCTTTCTTTTTACTCTATGCACAGAGCTGCATAAGCTAGTTTTGCGCCATATAGTTCTCCCAATGTAATGCTTTTAAAAATAGTATTCTAGCATATGAATAGAAATGTTTTCTTCAGCTTTCTACTAAAAGCCTCAGGGAATGATATAACGTAGCTAAAAGTGTTCAACCAAAGCAGTTTAAACAAAGCTGGAATAAACACCTCGCAGTCAAATGACAGACCAAGAGGTAGTCACAGAAATGTCGTGAGTTATTTCTAATCATGAGGACATTTATTTGGTGAAAACAACCGACAGGGAGGAATTTAGGGAAAAAAAAAAAAAATGTTGAAATTAATTTCATACCATGTTCAAGAGGAATGTTTTTCTTGATTTAATTGGTATTATTTCCTAAGGCCCATTCAACAAGATTAATACAGAAAAAGGGAGGCAACTGAACATGAAACAAATAAAAATGGAAGAATCAAAGGGTAACCTTTTCATGAATACTTTTTTTGAGTTTTATTGATGAAATCTATGTAGTACATACATCCATTTATTAGATTTATGGCTCTATTAGTAGAGCTGGTTTCATATGCAATGAGATTTTTTGCACTTTTCCTTTGTTCCTGTATCTCAAGTACTGGCTTTAAACAGAGAAAAATGTTTCAAAATAACTTAAATATTTAGGGAGGAAAAATAATGAAAACTAATATGAAGGGACAAACACTGTTTCACCAGCAGAGCTTTCAGGAAGCAGCCAGCTCCACTAGTCCCTGAAAGCATGACAACTCAGGAAGAGAAGGGTAAAGATTTTCCATCCACAGTATTTATGTCTTCTTGGGATATCAGCTATCTTGCCAACAAGTAATATGATCCACAACAACCCCTGATTCCTCTCATCGGACTGTTCATGATGAAATGGCCTTTAAGGCCAAAGCCTTCTTGGGGCATACATTTCATAAGACTCCTACAATTATTTATACTGGCACAGCTGAAAAATAAGTTAGGATTTAGATCCACTTAGCACTTGGGTAAAGAGTTGATCCTTTCAGCTAAACTTTGCCACTGATTTGTTTCCCTTCCCATGTGAGAACAGATTTTTTTCTTCATTTTCTCAGTTGTAAGCTTTTTTTAAACAGAGTATTTATATTCTTGAAATTCATAAAGAACTAAAGACAAATTAATGATGGTAGAAGGGTGGAAAAAGAAAAAATATAAACCCCACTAAATAATCAGACACACCATAATTGTGACAAAGACTTTGTGCCTTTCCATACCTGCACTCCTCACCTTTCTCCCTGCTAGCACTAATCACCTCTGTGGCACATGTACCTGAGCAGTGCACTGTACTCATACCATGCATCACACTCCTTTGCTCAGGAAATGCTTTGTGTGTATATGGATTAAGCTCGAAGTGGAAAGTACGCCTCCATCTAGCACAGTGCTATCCGCCCTCACATGCTGGAGCCTCTTTTTATTTAGAAAATAAATGTTGGGTTTGTTTGTTTGGTTGGTTGGGTTTTTTCTTAAAAGTGTTTAGATGCCTTTTGCTCCTGCTTTTATTGCAGCTTTAATAAAATCAAGGAATTGCAGCAAAATGTGGTGCAGGATTTAACAAATATTTTCTCTTGTTGGAATGTGTCTTCTGTCACCCAGCTATACACTTTTCCATACTCAATTAAAAGAAAATCTATAGCAGCTACCTCATAGAGTCCATTTCAAACAGATTTTCCTTTTAAAAATGAGAGTGAGGGAAAATTGCTTATAAACCATCAAAAAGTTACTATGCAGTGACAGCAGGATATCAAAGTTATCAAAAAACCCAGGTTCAACCTTGGAAACCATTCCCTCCTTGTTACCCTTGTCAGTTACACAGCAATCATGCCATTAATTCAGCCTCAGAACTAAAATGGATGCAAAATTCAGTATCTTGGGTTTCACTGGTTTCCCAGCAGGCCTTCATCCCATGTCCCCCAGTTCAGGTTGTGTCACCTTACCGGATACAACGCGTCCCAGAACTTTCTTTTGACACAAAGTTCCCACACGGGCCATTCTCCACTTTTCTATGGGGAAAGTCCTTATGTTTTGCAGGCATATTGCCAAACACAAGGAGACCATATACACCTCCTAGATGTGAGGCCCTAGGTTTCACACTCTAGTTCATTGCTCCCACTTCCTTGTTCAACCCAGATACGAAACTTTCTCTTCCTTCTGAGAAGTACAGTATGCACAAACTATCACAGACTGTTATTTTTTCCAATACATACAGCAGTTTCATACCCTCAGGGAGAAGACTCCTCAGACTTCCGGCTTAAACAAGTACTGAAGAGGAGCTTTTGTAAATTCACACTTTCTGAAATTGTAATTTATGTATAATGCTCCAAATTTTTGCATGTCTCTCTTTACAAGGAAAAAAAACCAAAACACAGAAAATCACTTCTGCTTCTGCAAATTCCCTCCGATATATGGTATTCAGATAACAACCTCAAAATGTTATCACCAAAAGCATACGCTCCTTTCTTGCTCCCTTCTTCATTTAAAAACTCATAAAAGATTATAATTATTTTAACCAAACAAGCGTGGCAATATATGAAGCAGATGTGGGATCCAATCTACCTAACTTACGTGCTGAACCTGCACTTCAGCATGAACAAAAGATACTTCCTCATCTAAGCTGCAAATGTCAACAGGATGATGCAGGCATAACAGCAGGCCCCCACAAGAGAAATCCACTCTCTGCCTAATTCTCTGAAGATCATCATAGCCACCCACTCCACTGACTAAAAGGGAATTTATGGACCCAACAGCACCGCTTCATTACGTGCCTAAAACGTATGTATAAGTTAGGAGCCCAAGTCAAAGGAGACTAAATCTCACCAGGACACCTTCAACCTCTGGTTTTCTTGCTGGACTGCAAAGGGAAGCATTGCACTTTATTAGGACTTCTGTTGCCACTTGAAATGTAGATGTACACATGTGAATAAAGCGGATGGCAATCTAATCTTAAATTCCTACTCTTTCCCTTAACGTGACCTTCTGAAAATCAATTGTTTTCTTGTCAAGCCAATGGTGACCGAAATGAGGGCACTCTTTTGTTGTTGCTCATACTGAAACCAGCCAGTCAGTGCCACAGACATGACTGCATAAAACATGCTCTTCTAATTACACTTTCCTAAGTGTCTGGATCTTTTAGAAAGACAGAATCAAAAAGTGCCATATGCGCCATCCTCCTGCTATGAATGTGAGGAAAAAGAACGTGAAAAGCAGAAAAAAAAAAAGCTCTGAATGTTGTTATCGCTGTCCTTCTGGACCTCCCGAGTCCTCCCTGCTTCTTCCTGCCAACAGTACACACTACCTCGTGCTGCTGTCAGCAGTGCACAGACATTGGCCTTGCAGTACAGGAACGTGGCAGAAATGAAGGATTTTCCTCTCTGAAAAACTGGTTTCAGTCTAAGTGAGGAGAATGCCCCACAGCCACATGGGTTTGGAATATTCCTGGTTTCTCCAGACACCAAGCACTATAAACAACAGGCAAACCACAAGTAATACCTAGTTGGTCAGTCCTCCAAGAAAACAGTACCTGTGGCCAACCACAAGCTCCAACAAATCCAGAGCTAACAAGGCTTGGATACCACTTCAGGTATGACCTGCTAGCATTTCCCAGTAAATTAAACATCTTCACAGAAATGTTTCTGACCAACGTCACCTCTGAGCAAGATTACACGGAGTGAACAGCAGTCACAGACACATTTCTTCCAAGCTACTTTCATTAAAGATTCATCCTGTAAATAAATCAAAATAAGCTATTTCCACTGCCACTTTATACAGTAATCCACTGGTTTATTTTCTTTGGGGACATCCTGGCACCTGTGAACAATAAAGACTGAGAAGCCCTCACTGAGCTAACTGCTACTTTGCTGCACACTGTGAAGCTGAAAAACACATTGACAGACCTGTAAGTGCATTTACGTGCCAAGCAGATGGTATTTGCCACTCTTACTAGGCTCCTTGCTAGTATTTCTCCTCACTTTTTTAGGCACTGAGGTATTTTTAATAGAAAATATTTACAAAATTTAAAAGATGAGAGGATTGTGGCAGAAGGAAAGGGGAAGAACCAGAAAACTTCTGTATCGAATGGTAAGAAAGTAGTGAAGTGGCCCCTCACTCTCCTCCACTTGTAGCTTCAGGGCAAGGGGAGGAAAAGCTCACCTTGTGGCAAGCTGCTTCTGCTGAAGTCCCACAATCCACATCATCTCCACAAGGAGAGAAATTCAGACAAACAAGGTATTACAGATATGTGCATTTATTTTTGAGCAAAACATAAATTAGGTCAGCTCTCCAGGTTCAGCGCGACAATGAAGCAAAACACAAGCATTTCTGATCAAGTCCAATCATCTGCTTCAGTGCTGTAGCTGAATGATGTTGATCTTCCCATGTAAACCTAACCTAGCTTTGCCTTCAGCAAATCTTAAATTTACTGTTTAACTACTTCCCTTAAGTAAACATCCCACTGCTTGCCTGATCCTCCTATTAGGCTTGCCTTGATATCCAGGCTAAATGCATCCTTTTGATTCTAAGCCATATTTTCTTCCTAATTGTATCATCTTTGTCCATTAAGCACAATTTTCCCCATCCTGTATTTCAAAGCACAGAGGCAGACTCTCCTGAATCACTGATTTTTGGTTGTTCACTTTAGACTAAACAAATTTACTATTTTTACTCTCTGTGTGGTTTGTACTCTCAAGACACTACAGTATTTCTTTTACCCTTCTTTGAACCCTCATTGTCTTAAGACATAACATATGCTGTTAGATAGCTAACATATGTATGAGTTCAT
>JBCJKH010069455.1:34886-46017 GCA_039877255.1 Loriculus beryllinus | reverse complement strand
TGCTGTGCTTGCATAGCTTTCATACTGGGATATAAATAAAGGTACTATGAAGAAAAAGATCTTTCTATTGATGGCCAGAAGTATATGCCACTGCTTTGAAAGAATATTATTGCCTTGATTTTTTCCCCCCAAATGGTATTATACTTCACCTCACTTCCCCTTGTACTTGGCTTATTTCCAGTTTACCAGCTTTTTTTTTTTTTTGTCCAAATTTTGATGTTAATTGGAAAATTACTGAAAACTTGACAAACAAGAACAGCAAAACTTTCCTTTTTTCATTTTTCCATTTCACTTCACAAAAAAACAATTTTCTAAGGAGTTGATATACAGTATTACTGTAACATTAAGGTCTAATACTATAATAACAAGTTTGCTTGCAAAAGTTAGTCTACAGTGTAAAAGCCATATTAGAGGTAGTGAATTATCCGTATTTCAACACGCAAAACAGGCATGATGATTAAGTAGAGTATGTTTCCAGTAGATTCTTTCAGTTGCAGCCTTTTAAAATATTTGCAGCAAAATATTTATTGTAATTGAGGTAAATACTGTGCTCTTAACATCTCCAGTAAAAAATAACAGCAGGTTCAAATCTATAAAAGCACAGAGAAGTTCTTGGTGGCTTTGAATCCAGAAGGATCATGTAATCAATAAGACTGTATCTGACAAAGGAATATATAATTTATATATAATGTAATACATGTGATAATGTGGAATTTAACATATACTTTACAATTATACTCCTGCCAAACCAGGTTATTTGAACAAATTTTTAAAACAGCTGATGATGCAATCCAGCTGCACTGACAGCACATGGTTCCTGTAACCTGGAATACTTCAGGCAGTTTAAGAACAAACTTCACTGTAGACTGTTTGGTCGTTGCCCCTTTGCTTTTTAAAGGAAGCTCTTTTGGCGGAGATAAAGGAAAATTAAAAAGAACATGAGTGGCATAAAATACTAAAAGCAGGTCTGCTGAAGACTGTTTCAGTGCATTTTAACTTTTGCCTTTAAAATTCATTACGGGCAACATTTTGCTGAGCATTATCAGTGATGCAGAAGATCATGCTCATAGGAAAATTCTGCAGCTCAAGGTATAAAATATGCTGATGATTTAACATCTCGCACAACCTAGTGTTCCCCACATGGGGGTCAAATGCCAGGGTTCAGTTGGACTCACAAATACATCACCCTGAATCAAACAGAGCATCCCTAAATAGTAGCAGTCACTAACATACACTCATTACATTAATAAATTGCTCGCTAATGGGAGCAGTGACAAGTAAGATGTGCACTTAGTGGCCCTATTTGCAGGCCGCCCCCTGATGTCTGCATGCCCGCTTCTCTCTGGGTTATGTTCTAAAGGCTTCAAAGTGCATGAAGAAAATCTGCTCAGTGTTGTGAAATAAATCAAAGAGTGGCTGCTGAAAATTCCTAGAACACTTCTGCCCTAATCTCCTGGACCAGAGAGTGGGCTTGCAGAATGCTAAACTTGCTTTTCAAAGACGATCAAAGCCATATGAGCAACAATTAAAAACATGGGTGCAGGTGCACGCATGCGCAGGGGCAATGCGGAGGCAGCAAGAACCTCTTTTTAAGTCATCCCTGAGTGGCTAACACTGACTTATCTAATCATTACACGTGTGATTTGAAAGGACGGGAGACTGTTTGTAAGGTACACAAAAACTGTCCGCCTTGATGTATAAAACGTGTTTTATGCACATACAATGTTTTATGAGATACACTGTTTCCATGAATTTTGAAAAGCTCCTTAGCTACTAATTAAACCATCCTATAATTTTGCTGTTTAGTGATTCAAAGATCAATGAAGTTGCAATTGTGCATCTGCCCTTCTTACTGGTACTGAGTCTTTCCACAGAGTTTAGTCTCCCAGAGCTCACTTTAACATGCTGAAGGCAAGCTGCTTGCCTTACCAAGCACCTTAAGAACCAGGTACCTCTTCAAGCGGTATTGGGACATTTGACAGCTCATCAAGGGCACTGCAGAGATTTTACTTGCCTGCTTGCAAGTTTTAAATGGTATTTGCTGTCCTGCCTAAGACTGGTCACTTCTACATGCACTTACACAAGACATACTCATGTTAGTAGGCAGGCGTGCTCACATAAGAACTGCTCATACTAGCAGGTGAATGTTCAAAGGGAGAGTGACGTTGCATGACAGGCGCTACACCTCTGGTGCAGGGGGACACTTAGCAGCCAACCTGCTATTTCCCTGACTATGCGGTGTGTCTGTTTTCCCCTTCTCAAACTGGTATTTCATTGCACAGACAAGAAGGGGGGAAGGGGAAGATGGGGAGGAAAAGAGGAAAAAAAAAAAAAAGAAAAGCAGCTGTGGGAAAAAAACTCTTCGAAGTTCACAGGGTGACTAAGGAAGGAGTGAAACCCTGAATGAACTCTCTTGGCTGAACTGGGTTAGGATGAAAAATGCTTCTGCTAAATGTTGAAAATTTAGGTCAGTCTTGTTTATGTGAAGATACAAACCACTGACATTTTGAGAAGCATGTGAATCAACGTAATAGTTCAGCGTTCCCTCTGAATCACATTGGGCCACCAGGCCCTTTCATACCCACCAATTTCTCCCCCTTCAAATAAGAAAAAACATAATCTGAATTGTCACTTAAGCTGTAAGCAGCAACATATTTGAGTATTGTGCTTTAAAGTCTAGTGGCAGCAGCTGCTGAAATGTTTCATATTTTTAAAATACACTGAGTTAACCGAGTACATACTTGGGAAACATTTAGTAGAAGGGAACAAAGTAGGTACAATTTTGAAAGCTATCTGCTTTTTTCTTCTCCCATATTAATATGGGTTACATTATTCCCCTATGAGTACCAGAGAAGATGAGGAAAAAGATAATTGATGCTTTTCTGAGACCTAATTGATGTTATCCAAAACATGCATCATACCAGATATCCATTACATTTAACACAGCTCAACATAAGGCGATTTTGACGATGCGAATAGGGCTCAATCCTACTTCTCTTCAAATCCACATGAATAGTTTATTATACACAGAATGAGCCTCAGTGATTCATTTTGATAAAATGCTACTTAGCAGCATCAAAACTGCCTGAGTATTTTGTCTGCCTATACTGGGGCCTCCTACTGCTGCCATTGAAACAAATGGCAAAATTCCCATTTATTTCCACGGGAGGAGAGCCAAGCCCTTAGAAACCTTTGTAGTTAAGGAAAAACATTTTTCCTCCCACTCATGACTACAGTTACCCTGAAAAACCAATGGAAATAGTTAAAACATCAGGTGTCAGGACTGGGCCCAAAGGTCAGGAACAAAGAATATTGATATAGTCTTGCTATTGAAATACTGAGCAGCATCCTCAAAGCATTGTTGTTGTTTTAAACAGAAAATGCCACTCTCTGATCTAACCAAGAAGATTTTAAAATATATATAAATCTGGGAAGAAGATATGAAGCACACATTTCATTTAGTGTCTGGATTACAGATTCTTATTAAACAAACCAGAGCTCATTATAAAATCAATATCAACCACTATACTCCCAGGAGAAATGGCAAAAAAGGTCACTCCAAGAAATTCAAACAATTTTCCTGCTGGAAGGGCACGATTTTAATTACAGATACTATTAATTAGAGCTGTCAGTAGGAAGATTGTCCTGTTAATTATCACAAATTCAGTTTCAAGTGTGATTTTGGAACCTGGAGGGCTTTTTTTTTTTTTAAATTAAGAATTCTTGTATTCACATTTAACAAGGAAAAGGCTACCTATCCCTTCTGTGGTTTAAATAAGCCAACAGCAAGCTCCATATTGAAATCAACAAAAATATTTACGGCCACAGCCTCTTTGGCCAACAAATCTGACAAACTGCTGGTTTGCTCACACTTTATCCTGCAGGACACTCCTTTTTTTTTCCACTGGAAATGCTCTCTCTCTCTCTTGCTTTGTAAGTCAGTAAATTTAAAGATGTGAAGTAATTTAAAGATTTGGGTTTGGGTTTTTTTTTTAAAATAAACATTCCATTTAAACTGAAAACCAAAGCTATTCATGAAGATACTAAATGTGACAGAAACACTCACGCTTATCATTCTGTACTAAAATCTCCCTCAACTCAGCCTGTGGAGATATAATTAATACATCACCTCTTTAACGTGCAAGAGGTACAGACAGACCCAAACTTCGCAAGGAAATATGAGTTTATTCCCATATGACTCCCAGCTGCCAATTTTAATCTACCTCAGCTCCAGAATACAGCAAGACCACAATGTCTGATCCTAAGCAGAAGAAGGTGGTAAAATAAAGCTTAACAGTAGAGTGCCATTAGCAGGACCCTACAAGTGCACAGCACACAGGGATACCACAGCAACAATGTTTACACATTCTTGAATTCTTTTTCCTGGTCATACTCCCAAGTACTTTGGGATAACAGATCAGGGTTTTGTGGTTTATGACCATAACACATGGATTACTGCACCAGTAATACACCAAGAAGTAAGTGCCATGATCTAAAACAAACTTTGGGAAGATGCAAAGTGTCTCTCCACCCAACACTTTTGAAACTGAAAGAGAAAGCCTGAGGTTTTTGATTTATTTCAGGAAATCTGAGAGCAGTGCTCCCATATTACTGGGTACACATCTGCTACCATTGTTCTCCCACAACCAGTCCTAGTTTACCTCCCCATCTATCAGCATTAGATTTCATTTATCTGAATAATGGCAGAAGGTGGCAACAGATCGGGTCAAAGGCTTTTTTCATATCAGACCCTGAAGAAGTCGATTACTCAAAAAGAGAGACATCTTCAGATAACCGTGCAATCCATTCCTCATAAATGTTAAAGATTTTTTGTTATTAATAGTGGCAGGGGTGGCAGATTATGGATATTAATGTTATTTTTTTAGAGAATTTCAATGGCGAGGGCTTTTTTGGGTTTGGTTTTTTTTTTTTTTTTAATGCTTCTAATTAGGCACGAATTTACAGCAACTCCCAAAATAGCCAAGATTAATATCCAGCAGTAAAAAGCTGCTACAGAGAATCCGCGGGAATACGACTGGAGAGGGGCGGGGGAAGCAATACAGGGAACAAATCCACTCCCTCGGCTCCCAGTGGAAAAGGGTCCCTTCGGGCACCGCCGGGCGCCCAGGGGGAGCAGGGCCGAAGGAGGGGGAGGAAGAGAAAGAGGAGGAAGAAGAGAAGAGCTCGGTCCTTACCTGATAAGCAGCGGTAGCGTCGGAGCCGGCGTCGCCCCCGAGGGCCGAGAGCTTCTCCTTCAGCCGGCGGTGGGCGCGGTGCCGGAGGCAGTAGGCGACCCCCGAGGCCGCCAAGACCCCGGCGATGCAAGCGAGGGAGAGGAGGGTGAGAAGAAGGAATTTGGCGGACTCTGCCTCTTCCCTGCGCTGCGGGAGCGGCGGGACGTTGCTTTTCTGCAGGGGAGGAGAGAGAGGCAGTGCCTGAGTTGTTCGGTCGCGGAGAAGCGCGGAGCCCCCGCCGGGGGGGAGCACCGGGCAGCACTAACTTTGAGCCAAGGATGGAAGCAAACGGAGGGGCAGGGACAGCAGTGCGGACATACACCCCCACCCCTCCATCCCATCCCCTCCCTGCGGCTTGCATTTAACTACCGAAACGCAGAGGCGGGCGTGCGCTCAAGCGCCGCGGCGCGCCCCGCAGCTCCGCATCCAGGGCCAGGAGCTGCCAGGGATAGCGAGGGAAAATCCCTTTTATTTATTTCTTTGAGTGAAAAATAAAACACAGAGCGAAGAGAGAGAAAAAGAAAGTAGGTGGCGGTCCTTCCTTTTGTCTGTTGTAGAAGGAAAAGGATTTAAAAAAAAGCCCGATAGTTCCAAACTCCTCCAGATTACTATTATCTTTTTTTTTTTTTTTTCAGCAATAGAAGAGAATCCTTCTTGTGCATTTCACTCGTCTCCATGTGCTAAAAAGTTGTACAATAATTTCCCCTCATTAGCTTCATTATAAGCTATATTAGCAACAATTAAAAACGCAACATGAAAATGAAAAGACCAGGCGCGCAAATTGCAGCAAGACTCATTTGGCCTGCATTCCCCCTTTCACAATTACCAGGGAAATGAATTGAAAAGCACGCCCCTGCCTCAGTCCTGGTTGCTACAAGATGAGAACAATTAGCAAACTCCTTTCCACCACCTAATTTCGCGTGGTAACAAAATGGATTTTTCCCCATGAATGCCTAGCCGGCCTATTCATTATCTCTCCTCTATTAGTAATTTTCTGCTCCGTATTCAGCTAGCCAGCTCTTAATTTCCTCCTGTCTTGCAGTGTACACAGTGGCTCTTATGTCAGGCCCGGTCCATTTTTATCTTGTAATCATAAAGGCCACCAAAGCAATTATCGCTGGTCTTGACTGTAAAAGCTTGTCATTAATTAGCCTCCTTGCCTTCAGTGCTGCGGATTAGCCGGGGCTGAGGCTGAGTTAATGGAAATGCAGGTTCAGGAAGGCTCTCGGATTTGCTTGCCTGGATGCGCCCGGCAGAGGAGGAGGAGGAGGATTGCCGGGTTTGT
This sequence comes from Loriculus beryllinus, assembly GCA_039877255.1. Lineage (NCBI taxonomy): Eukaryota > Metazoa > Chordata > Aves > Psittaciformes > Psittacidae > Loriculus > Loriculus beryllinus. The sequence goes on along the minus strand of JBCJKH010069455.1, from coordinate 39,498 downwards.
AAACCCCGGGCGGCGGGGGGCGGGTGCGGAACTCTCCGAGGCCGGGCATGGGCCGCCCGCCACCACCTCCGCGCCCGCGCAGCCACCGCCGAACCCGCCGCCTCTCTCCTTCCTCCCTCCCCTAAACCGCGGCCGGCCCCTCCTCCAAATCCCAACAGCCACCAGGAGAACGGGAATGCCCCCACCCCAGCTCCTCCGCCCAGCCTCGGGGGGCTCCGGGGCCGCCTCCCCGCATCCTCTCCGTTGCTCTTCACGGCCCCAGCCAAGTACCTGCCCCAGCCGCACCGGGGGGAGCGCGGTCCTGGCCCGCACCGGGCGGGATGAAAGGGACTGGGGAGGTGGAAGCACCGACGGCCGCCGCCGCCCGCTCGCAGCTCCATCCGCCTCTGCCCTGGGGGCCCGGGGGGTAAAGGGCTGCTGCGCTCTGCCATTAGCATCTTCGAGAAAGGCCGCTGGCCCCGTGGGGCCAGAGGTCGCAATCTGCATCTAAAAAGGCAGCTCCAGCCAAAGTGCCGGCGCCCCCTCCCCGAGCGCTGCTCCCCGGGACGTTAATCCGCTTCGCCGCGGTGTTTGGCCTCCCATCAGACAGGCAGGGGCAAGTCCCCGTTCTCCTCGACCCGGGACCCCCGGACCCCCCGCGGGCCTGCCCCGCTCTCCGGGCGGCCCGAGCCGCCCCCCACTGCCTCCTTCTCCCGCCTCGGCCCCGAGAGCGCGCAGGGGCACCGCTGCCAGTAAGGAAGAGTCTGGCGGGGGCAGTTTAGGGCGCTGCTCCGCAATCTCTTGATTCCCTGTTTTCGCAACCACGGTTTTAAACGATTTTCCTTCTCCTGTTGCCGTGTGAAAGAGCCGCACAAGCACCGGGGAACGGGCTATGCGAGGGAAAAAATGAAAATGATGGGAGCGAAGTGCTGTCAAATGCCCCGAGTAAACACGGGAGAAAAAAAGAGCGCGCTGACTTTTCTCCCCCTTTAGTTACAGAGGTTTTAGATGTTGCTTCCAACTTTGCCCCACAGTTTTCACCACACAGCCAGGGTACCGGCCGCGGAGCTGGCTGCCCTTAACAAAAGATGCTTTTGCCAAGACACCCCGCCTGTCCCCAGCCCTGCACCCGGTAACGTGAAACGCGGTAAAGAGTTAGGAACCTTCCGTGGGGTGTTTGGCACTGCTTCCGCGCGGAGCCAGTGTAGCTGTGTCCCCAGTGATGGGCTCCAGGCCGTCGAGAGCTCGCAAAACCCCTGCACGTCTGGGAGGACCACCATCACCGCCTGCCCGACCCTCCGTGCCCTGGGAGGGGATAGCGACCCCGCAGAGGGAGGGTAGTGCTGAAGGGCCACTGCGCAGCCTGTGCGGCCGCCCGCGCTACCCGCCCCGTCGGAGTGGCTGATATGGAAGGGTGAGGGGCTCTGCCGCGGGGCCGCCGGCCTTTATCCCCGCTCCTTTCACTCCCCGCTTCTCGGGGAAGCGCCTCCGGAGCAGCAGCCGTCGGGGCCCGGAGATATCCGCTCTCCCCTCTCTGCCTTCGGGAGGAATTAGTACTAGGGGCACGCCGGCTAGTCCTCTCGCCCACACACCCCACTCCCCCAAGCTCCCCCCCCCCCCTGCGGCTCCCGGGAAATACCCTGGCACTGGTGTCTGCGGGTAAGCCTCTGACTAAAGCCGACGGCGATGCCCCGCCGCCCGGCTCTGGGCTCTCACCGGCGGCGCTCCCGGGCTCCGGGCTGGAGAACCCCGGCTCCACGGAGGGCAGCAGAGCATGCCCCCCCTCCAGACGCGCCCCATCAGGAAACAGCCCCCAGTGCCCCCAGCTCAGCTGGAGAAACCCACTGCCCTTTTATCCTGCCGGATATCTGACCAAACACCGAATTAGGAAACGTGTAAAAATTAATGTGACGAGTTAGTCACCAGCACCCTGCTTCTTGCCCCCTTCCCTCCCCAACCGGGAGCACAGATTTCCCCACCTCAACTAAACCCCTGATTCTTCTCTGCAGTAAGGCCCCAGCCTGAAACGGATCCCAGGGTTAATTAGAGGCGTCCTGTCAGACTTGACTTCAAATTGAAAGAAAAATGTTTAAATATTTATGAATTTGACATTTACAGTCGGATGTCTTTTAAAGCAGAGCACCTCTCCTTATGCTGGCTGGGGCTGCCATGGTGCCTGTTCCTGGGGTGGAAGGGGAACAATAGCTATTGCATAACAAGAAAAACAAATCACCTTCCCCTTCCTCAACCCCAAGGCTTAACAAATAAATAGACCACATAAATTACACATAATTAAATATTAAACTCAGCTACATGTAACTATGCGTTTTTAAAACTTTATGTAATAGAATATATTGACATTCATCTGAATGATTGTCTCATTGGAAAATTGTGTAGTGTCAGAGTCCCACTGAAGGAAAACAACTAATTCCTAAATGAAGGCTTAGGAAGTGATTCTAACAGAGGATTTGGAGATGTTCAGCCAGTCTTGGCTTGCTTTGAAATAGCCTGGTCTGAGCTTAAATGCTAGAAGGCAAAGGTTTCCCCTGTCTCAGAACAACATTACACCTACTACTTACACTCAACAGTGTCTGAAGTACGCCACTTCTATGGAGGTTTGTGGTTGGGGGTTGTTCTGGTTTTTGTTTTGTTTTTTGTTTGTGGGGTTTTTTTAAGAAGGAAGAAAAAAATGCATAAGATCTGATCTCGTGTAGGCTTTCCTAGTCCCTCGACAGAACACATTCTATATACACCCAAAAGTGAGTCAGTAACTAGAGCAGCCATAACACTGGAGTCACAAATCACTGTTCTAATCAAAGAGCAGTGTCCCGTTCCGCGGTGTCATCCCATGATGCAGCAGAACAGCCGACATTTCAAACAAATCCCAGGCAAATGTCAGTAAATATTTAATGTACTCTTTCATGTAAATAAGTTCTCACACCTATGTGGCAAGTGTGGGAGAAAGTCTTTGTAAGAGCAGAGAGGAGCTCCCCATGCAGCGATGCGAAAGCTCACCTTCCAGATACCTCAGCAGAATTACACTTTATTATTTCCTTTAGGACATGGGGCCTGATTCTGGTCCTTGCTGAAGCAAAACTAACTGAAGTTGAGGTTTTGTTTTGCTTCATAAATTTAAAAAGATATTCCCGATTTACAACCCACTTTGCCTGTTACTTCACCTGACCTCGCTTCCAGCTTGCAAAGGAAAAAAATCACTGCAATTCATTTTTTAAACAACTTGACATTCTAATTTTTTGCAATTTTTTGTACACCTTGATTTTTACATTTATATTACACAGTTTTGTTTCTGAGCGATAACAAAAAAATGCAAATTTCTTAGTAAACACGGGCAAAAAGAGGTACTTCTGAATACGATTTGTTTCAAAATATTAGAACGTTAAAAAACTCAAGAGGTGCTATTTTTAATTTGAAATTCACTATAGAACCTAATAAATGAGAGAAGTGAGGCGGAAATAATCATGTATTAATTCTGTGCATTACAAAATCTTTTCAGAAGCTATTATCAGAGCACAAGGCATTGTGGTTTGGATTCAGGGTGGGAGAAATCCTTTGTGCAACTGAAAGCTATTGTTCCTCTGTGCAGATGAAATTGTACTTGCAAATCTGCCATTCAAGGAAGGGAAAAAAGTACCTAGGCAGAAGAAAAGAATTCTGCAAGAAAATCATTATTCTTAAAAATAAACTTCACTAAAATAAGTTTTAGTTCATTGTGGTTTTTTGTTTGTTTTTTTTTTTTTTAAAGAGGATCCTTTGCTAACAGTCACAGCCACTGACATTAAAACAAGCCAGAAAGGATATATGCATTATTTCCTTAACACAGAAAGCATGGAGAGAGGGATGTGTGTGGGTGTGTATGGATATATATATGATACGTGTTTTTATATATACACACACATGAGTGTGTGTCTGCTTGCTAAAATAAATCTAAACTTAAAACCACTTCTAGTAATTTCCCTGTATAAGGTTACCTGAGAGATAGGTTGAGGTACATTAGGCTGGTTAAGTTTTGATAGGTCACTAGAAAACCAAACACTTTACATCAGGAGGAGCCTGGCTACCCTAACCTGCCCCCCGGAAGCATACAGATATGACTTTTTCCCTTTATTAAAATAAGAAAGCAAACGAAAGGGAAGGTAGCATCTCCCTTGGTTTTGGTTCCTGCTTCTCCTTCCCTGCTTTGCACTCCAGGTCAAGTTAGTCTGGGGCAGCAGGGCCTGGGGATGTTCACCTTCCGTGCATAGAATGTTCCTTGCGTTCAGCACAGCACTTCTGAACTGTGCAGTCTGGGCTACTTGTTGGCAGTTTAAGGTACTATCTTTAGAGTTAGTAAGAGATGGGACTGCTATCCCCTGCCTCCTTCTTCACCCCCCTCTCTGAAAACTCACTTGATGCCAGGATCACTTTCAGCAGACATCAGTTCATCACCTGAAATGAGGTCAATTTAATGCTTTTACTGAGGAGGATGAAATCGGATGGGAAGATACCTTTTGCTTCTTTTAGGGGTCGGAAAGATTAGAAAAATTGACAAACACAAAAGGCAGATGGATTTCTGGGAACTGCAGCTTATTCAAATCACTGAGAAAGGTCACTGCAAGAGCCACAGATCTATTCA
>JBCJKH010069455.1:21888-34786 GCA_039877255.1 Loriculus beryllinus | reverse complement strand
GTAGGGGTACAATGATCTTTCCACAACCTTCAACACCACAAAGCACTCTGGAGCATCTCTATACCTTTTAGTAGGATTAATACTGTGAACAATGACTGAATACAATCAAGAATTCAGTGAGTTCAAAGATCCCTTGATCAATGGTAGATATTTTTCTGGCTTCCTAAAGGCAAACAGAACTGAAGTTTCTGGTTAGAGTTACAAGAAATTGTAGCTATTATCCTGAATCCCACTACAAGATGATGCTGAAAGGCCAAGATGTCCAAGAACCCCAGAGAAGTCTATGGTGCAGAAAGAATAAGGTTGGAAAGAGGAAATTTAAAGAGCTTCAAGATTATCCTTAGGATCTGGGTACTCCTTTAAGTCAGTTTTTAGTTAAAGACTACAGCAGAAAAGCCTACAGCATCACTGAGATGCTGTAGGGATAACACACAACTCGGGAAACTGGACAGCTGCATCAGTGCCTGTGGAGGAGGTAGGTGAGTTGGAGATGGAGGAACATAGCCTGTCCTGCCCAAAGCCGCACAGCAAGCCTCTGGGGTGGCAGCAAGAAGAGGAGGGCATGGAGTGTTTCTTCACCACAGTGAAGAAACTTGCATTCCCATCTCTAAGGACTCAGAAGCAACCAGAGGAAAGCAGAATGAGAGCACCAGGAAGTGGGTTTCCTCCTCTGACCAGACTTTATGAGCCAGACTGAAACAGATAAATAGAGGGACTCAGCTTGTCCAAGTCACAAAGTGTCAGAGCCTGAGCCAGGAGGACGGTCAGCGATAGCCAAGCTTTATCGAGTATCTTCAGCAAGCAAGAGAAACACAAGCCGTAGTGCCAGCGCTGATCTAATGCTGATGCTGAAGGCACATAATTTAGGGATTAGATAAAGCGCCCTTCGAGTCGAATGCCAACAAGCCGGCCGCCTCTCTGTACCGCGCTTGCGGAGCTGCCGCCCCTGCCTCGCGGGTTCGGTCCGGGTCCGCGGCTCCGAAGCCGCCCCGGCCCGGGGATGGGGATCCGGCGGCAGCCACCGTGCCCCCGCCTTGGGAGAGCGGGAGGCCGTCCCCGGGGCCCCGATCTGGCAGCGGGACGAGGGGAGAGAGAAGGGCCCCACCCGTCCGCACCTCTCCTGTCAGACGGACCCGAGTCCGGCTCAGCACCGCTCAGGGAAACCCGGGGCACCGCTTGGCCGGGGGCTCCCGGTGCTTTCGGAGACGCGGCCGCGGGGCGGAGAGGAGGCGAAGTAGCCCTCGGTACCTCTCTCTCCGCCCCCCTGCCGCCGCCCGCGCTGCTCCGCGGAGACCCGGACAGGCCTGGACCGATGGGGAAGGTTGGAAGGAATGCGGCAGCAGCGGCTGCTCCCCTTCCCGCCTCCCCCATCCCGCTCCTCTCTCCAGCGCCGCGCACACGGCACCAGCCTGGCCGCCCCGAAGGACGGCGCTCCCCCACCCCGTCCTCCGCCGCATTTACCTGCTGCCATGGCGCCGCAGTCGGCGAGCGGGACGGGCTCCTCCCCGGGATGGCTCAGCGCACCTCGGTGGGCTCTAGCAATCCTCCTCCGGTGCCAAAACTTCCCCCTCTCCCCCCCCCCCATCCCCTCCTCAGCGGAGACAAAGACGGCGGCAGGCACAAGCGCTCCTCGCAGCCCGCAGCCGTCTCCCGGCGGGGTGGGGGGAGCCGGCGGCCCGGTGGCCCCCGCGGGGCGCGGGCGAGGGCGGCGGATGCCGGCGCGCCCCGGCGCTGCCCTCCTTATATCGGGCCGCTCGCAGCCCCTGCCGGCTGCCGCACATGGCCCATCCACCGGTTGCTATAGCGATGCCTCCCCTCCACATGTTGCTGGCAGCAATTGGCTAAGGAGGGTCTGGGCTGCTGAGAAACCCTTCGCCGGAGTGAGGCGATGAATGGACACGGGCTGTGTCACTCATTTGGAAAAGCTGTTTGGGGTTTCTGTTGTGGATGTGTGTGAGGTTTTTTTTGGGTTGCGTTTTCTTTTTTTCATTGTTGTTGATTTTGATTCATCCCCCCCCCCCTTTTTTTTTTCTTTTCCTTTTAATTTTTTCCCCCCTTTCTTTCTTTTTGTTGCCACTCTTGCAAGATGGAAGTGGAGGATACCAAAATGACGGAAAGCCAAAAATAAAATCAAACAAGGACAGCAAGGAAAACCTAAAGATCATTTGCATGACAATACAGCAAAGAAGCCAGCAACGTTTCTTCCTGAAAAGACTTTCCTCCTTGAAGAAGCCAAAACCGAACAACCCATATACGGCCAAGCAAAGGACGACCAAACTTTTCCCCTCTCGTCCTTGTTCTCACAATAACACACGAAACTGGGAAGAAGCCGTGTGCTGCAGCCGGCCACGGGACAGTGCCGGAGCTCGGCTAGATAAATCACGGTAGACACCGCTGAGAACGGGGCTGGTGTGGGCGAGCGGGGCCGCGCTGTGCCTGGCGCTGCACAGCCCCAAGTCCCTGTTAAAGCCGCTTTTCCGCGCAGGTGCCTGGGGCTGCACAGAGCCCTATAACGAAACGGACCCCTCAGTCTTCGCCGCCTCCCTCAGATTACAGCATGCCGTAGGCAAACACGCTGCGGGAGCACCCCGGAGGCATCTGTCCGCGGCTTAGCCGGCGGTTGAAGCGGGACAAGAAACAGGAGGGGGTGTAGTAGCTGCCGAGTGCGGGTGACAGGTCCTCTGGAGGTCCCCCCAACCCGCAGCCCCCGATGAAGCTCCCTCCCGCTTCCCTATTCCCGGTGTTTTCAGTTGCCACTACGGCTGGGGATAGCGGCCAGGACCGAGCCGGTCCTCTTCTGTACCGGGGTGAGGCAACCCCCTTCGTTCCCTTTCCCTTCCCGCCCTACGTGTTCGGGCGGCGGCAGCCCCTGCGCGGCCCCCCGGGCAAAACTCTCGGGAGAGCTCTAAACTGAGAAGGGAGAGCTGCCCCTCGCACCCCCCGCGACGATATCTCTCAGTCTCCCCGCCCATTTCCCAGCCGCGGGGCGGCCCCAGCTGGACGATACGGAGGGGACGGCATGTGGGGTTGGAATGGGATGGCCAGGCCGGGCCCTCCCCCACAGCCCCGCCGCACCGGCAGCCGTCGGGGGCACGGCCCGCTGCAGCCAGCCCGGTTCCAGAGGGAGCAGGAGGCTCCCCCCCCTCGCCCCGGCAGCAGCGCCGTGTAGATGTTCCTTTTATTCCCCTCTTCTTCCTCTCGCCCCCGACCGTAGTCATCTTTCCGGCGCCTCGGTAAGCCTGTCCGGGAAGTCAAGGAAGGGCAAGGGCACCCTGTGTCTTCAGAGCATCTCCCTCCCCCGGAGCGACACCTCACTTAAACCTATAGGACAGCACCAAAAGTGTCATCACCACCCACCGCACCTGGCCGTTCTGCCACGCTTAGAAAGCACAGAGTAGTTGTGCCACAGGGTCACAAACACACACCCGCACCTCTTCACCTTCCAGGGTGAGGAAGATGCTGTCTACACCAACCCCGTTTCTGAGAATAAAACCGGGAGAAGAGGTAGTCTGCACGCTCCTACCTGGTTTCTGCTCGTGGGAAATCCTTCACGTTCCCATAGATTAACGCAAACCTGGCTTTTCCAAACATTTAATCAGCTACACATTTAGTGCACAGTATCAATTTATTACTTTGTCAGCCTGATAGCACCATTCTTCAACCAATATTACCGTGCCCCAGTACGAGCTCCAGCCTACGTAATTTGCTAGCTAACCTGTATTACTTGAAAGATAAATGAACCCACCACGAGATTTCATTAAAGGGACACGTGTGTTTGCATATTGATTCTTCTAATGAATTGAAACTGATAAATACTGCCATTAGCTTTGTAGCTTGTGTTACTTATTTACAAATATATTAATTATAACTTCCTGGGCAAATATTGCATCTTTTCAGAACTGTCAGGTGCTGAACAGGCTGAACATGAAATTGACTGGCTAAATATCAAGAGACAGCAAACTACTATTTAAAATAAATAATTTTTAAATAGCGAAGTGTTGAGAAATTTGTACTGAAATTTAAAATAATACTCACTTTTTTAACGCAATTTTCATTACTTTTAGCACATGCTAAATAAAATCTTTGAAGGGATGGCAAATATCTGTGAGGGTTATGACACAGGGAAGAAATTTTTAAACAGAGATTATTTAATGTTCTATTCATTAAAAATGTAGGATATGATGCCAGATCGAATAAATAATTATCAATAGCTTACTAATTCCAAGTTTAGAAACTGTTCTTAAAGTTTGCATAGTATTGTTACTCACAGCCCATATTCGTGAATGAACTTACTTGTACTTGATAAAACCCCATTTTCAACTGAATAACTTATATTTACTGATCTAACTACGTTTTCTTATATGATTTAATGCATTTGTACAAAACTTTCCTGACACCAGCAGCATCTTATTATAGAATTTCTAGGAAGTTTCATGTCTTTTTCTTGGAAAACATTTGAAATTAAAAAAAAAAAAAAATTACTTCGAGACAGTTTCTCTGAGTTTAGCGCACCTAAAATACTGGCATTTTGAAGATTTGTGTTGACATTCACCCAAATTCCAGAGCTGTATCTGAACTAAACCTAAACTCAAAAATTCTGAATCTTGCAATTTCGGTGAGAATGATGCTGTAACGTATTTCCAGTTTGCATAGAACAAACCTCTTCTCTGGGAACCAGCAATGTTCATCAGGGCTCTTTAAAAATCTGTTCATAACTGGGAGCTGAAAACTACACTGACCTTTTTGCCTTCAGTTCTGACTACAGATACGTCTGCAATTTTATGTTTAGTAACTTCGTTCTGCAAATGCATGCACAGTATATAGCATGAAATAGATTTTCATTCTTTTAAAGGATGTATGATAAAGCTACAACACCATTTAATCTCATTTGTTGTTTTGTTTAAAAGTTTTATCTAACATCCTTTAGAGTCTTGCTCCTTAAATACAAATCCAAGTATGTTGCAGAGGATTTTTCACAGATTTTCTGTCCACTAGGATCTTAAGATCAAAATTGAATTTCCTTCACTCCTATGACCAGAAAGTCTTTTCTAAATATTAACTTCCTATATACATTTTTTTCAATTTATCTTAACTTTAAGAATACACATATTAAGAAAGAGACAGAGCCCTCACATCTTGAAAACACCACCTTTCTTATAAATAAACCCAACCCCTATGACCATAACTTGAAAATAGACTTATCAGTATTTTAACCACTAGATTTCAGTGAGCTTTATGTCTCATATTCTCATGCTCATCTGTGAAGATCAACACCAGACTCTTTCTACTTCCAAGTAAATTCTAGAGCTCTTAGCTTTATTAAGAAAATGATTTCATTCTGGCTAAGATTTGAATCTAATTAATCTGTCTTAGAGTTTAAAAATGATAACTATATTCAAGCTGCATACTATTCTTCAGAGACAGCTTAAAATATTAATTAAGTAAAGAGTGCATTTTCCATTTATTTTAATTACATTAATACAGTTTCAATAAATAAAATAGTTCTATGCTTCATCAAATCAAACAAACTTGAATGCAGATTTTTGTGTTGATTAGGTCTCAGTTCACATTGGCCTTTTTGACTGTTTATTTTTCAGTAGTAAAGAGATGCAGAAATATTTGGGAGTTCCCACCAGTGAAATAGGGTGCAAGTGACTGAAAATGTCAGCTCAGCCTTCTAGGAGGCTGATACAGCCCCCTAAAAGTAGCATTCTGATAGCATATTGCTTATAAAGGTAATCAGTGATACAAACCTGAATGCCTTTATAGACATTTTTAAACAAATGAAATTTTTCTTTTGTTACATTTTCCCAGGTAAATTCAGAAAACCTATTAGATCTCTCCGATCTCACTTGCTTGTGATGCTTACTGATCTACAGACAAAATATCACAGGATGACTGAATGAACTGTGTTTTTAATATTCAATTTAATAAAAGCTGATGTGTTTTAGATTAGCAGGTGAATCTCTTTCTGGAGATAAACCACAGACCAAGACAGAAGCAGTCTTGTTAGTAGTTATGTCAAAAAAACAAAGTGTCATTCTACCTAATTCAGTGATAATTCTATCGTTCAAACATTTGAGCAGCAACAGCAGTGAAGGAAAACTAAAGGAAAAGTTTTAAAATACCTCAGGAGTCATAGCAAGTGTTTTGAAACATGTGCTATGTATATTACAGAATGTTTTGAGTCTCTTTGTAATTTGAGGCCAAATCCTGCCCACCTCAATCTGAGAAATTTATTATAAATCAGCAGCACTAATCAGAATAGCAAGCGGAACTCAACAGTAAATGTTTTCAGGTCAGGCTCTATGTACATCAAAACTTCACAATAAAATACTTGCAATATTGAAAACATAATTGCTTTGTGATTAGGTTTATATTCACAGAATATCGATAAAAATATTAATTTAACATGAAGCTAGATACCATTATTATGGAAGCCTGATCAAGAAGCTTCTATAAAAATGCCAACTCAACACCTGTTTAATGGTAAAACATTATGAGAAATGCAGGATTTTACACCGTGATCTTGTTATAACAAAATGTGATTATCATTGAAATGCTGAACTTATTTTATGCATCAGTACTGTACGTGCACAGAATTCAGAGAGCTGTTAGCTATCAGTTTTCTCTACTGTAACATCAGCAGATTAGTTTTGTTAAAGTGCTATTTTAATACTGTTGTGAAAAGGATATTTATTTTTTCTTTCGTGAGATGAAAACAAACTCATACAGTTTACATGTGAAAAAGTATTTTCAGAATAGTAGCTTGTGCTGCAAATCTGTATAAGATCTGAAATTAAGACTTGTTTTTTTCTGCCCTTGATACAAATATTGCTCTTTCTATCTTATCTTCTAATACTGGTAGCCTCAGGACAAACACAGATTACATTAGAAAATTGTCCTTCATTATATTGATTGAAATTCACTTCCAACCTACCTGAATCTGATGTTAGATCATTTTTATTAGTTTTAAATTGTTTTCCTTATAAACTTAAAATAACAAATGCTTTTATAAATAAAGCTTTAAATCAGATGGTTTACAAAGTTCTATTGTGCTTTGTACAGTCCCACTGAGTTTCTTTCTTGCACCAACCTCTCATTTCTGACTGCAGAGAAAGACCACCTTTGTGGGAAACTCAGCAATGCCTCTCATGAAAACATGTTCAGACAGCATTTAAGTTGGTATACAAAGTTTCAATAAATGTCAGAATTACAGAGTACTGTCTGACCAACTGAAGTTCATGCACTGATAGCACTCCACTTCCTTTAGGATTTCTGGTTGATGCCACATAGCTTTAGGGTGTCCGATAAGGGTCTTGCTTTTATGTTGTGAAACATAAAAACATTTCGTAGAAAGGGTGGAATCTGGACAGCATTAGCAATATCACCAGTAATACTGGTCCTGTAGCTGGGCTTTAATGGATAATTTGGCAAAGATGGCAGACACCCAGTAAAATCCTTCTTATATATTCACTGTATGTAATAAGGACACCACCCACAATTCCACCACAATTCCTTATTTTAGAAAAGGATTTGCCAGGGATTTCCTCTTCTTTTTTAAGTACTACTTAAGAAATGATAAAATGCCCCTGGATTGGAAGCAGGCCCTTGGTCAATGAAGCGAGTAGGCACCATATGCATGGCATTTTTAATATAACTTAGACTCCTGAAAATGTGAACACTCATCAAAAAGACAAAGATGATCCTGACACCAAAAAGGGAAAGAAGACTCTGACACTTTTAGGAAGAAGAATAGAGACTAAATAACTTTCAGAGAGTCTCTTTTCTTGTCTGAGTCATACGGCATTCAAGAACATGAGAAAATTTGCCTTTTCTGGCTACAGAAACAGGAAGGTGACTACTTCAGTTTATGCAACCACAAGCTGTAAAACCTGGGTAACTACTCACGTGTGATAGCATGCTAAAATGAGTGCATCACACAGTCATTTTAAAAATACATGCTTTCAATGTATGCCTTCAGATTACATATGAAATCAGAAAGATTGTACTCATCCTGTTTTGCATGTAATGAAGCACACGCACACACACTCGTAAGATTTTTTCAATTAATTTCAAAACAAAGTTCTATAGATTTAAAAATCCATTCAAATCAGTAAGACTTCAGAGTTGCTGCTTTACTGACAAAGTCATGTCAATCTGCACTAACCGTAGGTATGGTCTCTATGCTTTTACCTGTACTCAGACACTTGGTGTTTGAAGTGATTATCATTGAAGTCACATCTTTTTAAGTGGAAGAGCAGAAATGGTGCTGATTTATAGGAAGAGAAGCTTTCACCCTTAAACAGTGGCCTTACAAGTGGCATTGAGAGCTATGTCCATATGCTTATCAGTGGATTCCCATAACTTCGGCAGAAAATGACAGGGTCATACCACAGCTTGGTAAGACACATACTGACAAGTTCCTCATGCAAAACTAATTGCAGAGGGAAAGTCAGAGCTTCTGAAAAGATCTTCTGTTTATCACTGCTTTGTGATTTCCTCAGGCTTTTGAAAACATAGACCTTCTTGCCTCTTCCTTCCTTTTAATCACTGTGTATAGTAACTTTGTTCAAATTATCTCAAAGAAAATCTCAAAGATTTTTCTTAATTCAATCTCAAGTTTTAAATTGACAGTAACACTAGTGATACAGCCCTTTCAAATGCAGAGCTCAGGAACATATAGGAGTTTACTGTCCCAAACTATGTACAGAATTTAGTTTTCCACAATGAATTAGATACTCTCCAGCATAGCTGCTTTTAAGTTTTATGAGTTATATTTCTTTATGAATTCAAGGAAATTAATGAGAAACAGTACGTATGGAGAAAATTCTTCTAGAACTCCTTCCAGCCTCCCTCTGATCCTGTCTCTGGATCTCTTGAAGGTCCCATGGAGATCTCAGGATGAACTTTCAGCATACTAAGGGAAGAGCTGCAGGTTTGGTGCTGGAATCAATTGCTTTGCACATGAAAGTGCAACTCTCCCCCTCAGACTCCAGGAAAAGAATGCCACCATCAAAGCTTACACCTTTTCCTACTACTAGCTTTTCTTGTAGGACAAAAGCACACAAGGGCCTGACTTCCCAGGAAAAAGGAAACTATGCCTCAAAGTACTGCATTGTTTAAAACATGAATGTACTGAAAGTTTCAAGAGTTATGATGATTAACAGAAACATTCTGCTGTTCAGCTCTTCAAGAAAATGAAGTAGATGCTGTTGATAAAAGAACATGCTAAGGCATTAAGGTCATTAACACACTACTTTAAATATTTTTTTTTTCTTTAGCTAAATTAAGCCTTGGGCTTGATTATACTGTTTTCTGTTTCAGTAAACCAAACATTTGATCTGGCATTACTGGGGACTGCTTTGTGGTAACCCTATTATCTATGTTCCCTGATACATGCTTGTGCCTTTCACCCTGCTTCCAAAACTCCAAGTCAAGTTCAAGGACTTAAGTGAGGTGCAACTGATCCCTTAAGTCTCCTGCTGGTCTGAAACTGCTCATAGCAAATAAAATTTATTTTCTTTGATGTTCATTATATTCATTACTCTACTGTTGATCACAATTAAAAATCAACTGAAACAAATATAATCTCTTTAGAAAAGTTGCCATAGAAACAATACCAGAGAATTCCCTTTAAAAATGCCAAGATTTCCCTCACATTTAAATACAGACTCCTCGGCATTACTCATGTACCATTTAAAACTGCAACAAATCTAGTGAGTCATTAGTTTAAAAATATATCCATAAACATGCACTCTTTCAAAGTTAGAGATGGTTTTTGTCTCAGTAAATATGTATCAAGACATGACCCAGCTTTTGATTTTATCTTGTTCTGTTCTACATCCCCAGAGAAAACTTGAACATTGTTGTATCTTGCTCAAACACCCGATTGAGGAGGGAGAGAATAAAAATCAGGAGTGACAAAACACACAGAATGTGAGATATACCAGAAAAAGCCAGTCAGAGAGGAAGAATATCTTTGAATACATACTTACATGGTAGTAGACAAGATGAATGGAAAGAAAAAATGTCTGAAATGAGACACAGTCAGATATTCTCTACACAGTGAGAATTTTAATGTTGTATCTTAAAGTAAGAAAATTTGAAGTTGAGAATTTTCCTAATTTAAATTAATTGAGGCTATAGTACTGTGCTATATCAGTTAGTTTCCATTTCTTTGTGTGCATAACATTAACCTCACATACTTTTCTACTATGTCCTTCTTCCGTGGGATAGTTGGCAAACTCTTGACAGATTTTGGCAGAGCAGAAGAATATCTATCTGCATAAGACACTTTCATCATATGGAAGCAGAAGAAAATAAGCTGGAGTCAAAATGGAAGGTGCTTGGCAACAAATAATAACGTAAATTTAAAGAAAATTCAAAACTGGTCACAAAAAAGTCAATAAATAGTTCATTCATAAACTCTTGCATATTTAGAGGAGATAATAATATAAAGACATTGTGCCTTCCCTTTGCATTACTGGCTCTACTGTAGATAAATAGCATGGCTGAATGGAACTAGATCAATGATAATAAAGACAGTTTTCTCATTTTCTTTGTAGTAGAGCCAACCTGAAAATGAGGAAAACCAACAAAATTGAACTAATTTTTGTACTGCAGGCTCTTATACAAATGTTTTATTTCTTTCATTTTCTTAATGCAAGGGGTCTTAGAAATTCAGTTTTGAAATTTCAGTGGTAGAAATCATTCCATTCCTTCTTAGTCCTATTTCCTCCTTTTTTTATTCTTCTTCCTCCATTTTTACCTCCCATTTGTCGCTTACCCGAAGAGAGAAATAAACATAAAATAAGTCTAGTTACAAAAAAATCCAAACATATTTTTTTCTTTGCTATAATAACGTTTTTGCTGAGTATGTAAAATTGTCAAAAATGCTGCAAACATTTCCCACATTAAAGAGAAATTTCAAAGATAGGAATTTATTATCTTTTTGTCACTCATTACTTTTTATCATTATCATACTCTGATAGTTAAAATAGTCTCTTCTATTTCTACTTCAACTGAATGATTTTGAAATAGATACATAAACCCTAGGAATGAAACCGAGATTACATGAGGGTGAGGAAAGGTGCAGTATCAGAACAGATACATGTAGAAGGCACCATCAGAAAAACGTATTCAGGAAGTGACAGCACCTTTTAAATTAAATTTTGATTATAAATTTCCTGCCAATTTGAAAGAGAAACACTTGTAGTATTTTTTCTCCCAAAAGCAAAAAGGGCAGTGCAGAGCACAGCTGTAACTGAGGTATCTTCGATATCTTGCTTCTGGTTTATTTTTTTATTATTTCTAAAAAGAAAGAGCAGGTTTTGGAAATATTTAAGTATATTTTTCCACCAGCAATGATCTCATGAAGAGTCATATTCCCACATTCATCCCAAATTGTGATGCAGCTACACCAATAATAGGCATCTATCAAGAGGCAGACGCATATCATTGCCAGCAAGGATTGCAGGGAAATGCTTAGCTATGAAACACAGACACATCATGTTTTCAGCTAGAAACTGACTTAAAATTTTTGGTAATTATGTTTATGTTCAGTGCCACAGAAGGAGTTTCACATAGAAACATACCTGTTTGATTCAAAACCAAGATGTTCAATGTTGTCTGGATCAGAAATGCGTTTCTTGTGCCATGACATTACAGGGTGCCCATGAAATAGGACTTTGCGTTTGGATACAGAAGGTAGGTGATTAATGTGCTGAAGCTGCCCTGGCAGAGAGCTCCCTGCTGACCACACATCTGAGTGTGGGCTATTTTCATGTGAAGTGTGAAATTTGCTAAAGTGAGGTGCTAGCTTCTTCAGTACACTTCCTCACCTTGTTTCTTCAGCAGGATGTATTTACTTTGTTGTGAGAATTTCTCCATGTTCATCTCATGATTCATCTGTCTTTAGATAGGAACAGATAGGAAATGGGACTAACACAAAAGCCTGAAGTTCAGCACTGAAGCCCCTTCTGCACTGTCCTGTAGCTTTGCCACGTATGAGTAACAGAGCTCGTCTTAAAATCATGACAAAAACCTCTATGCTGCTTCTCTGGTCTTCTCTCTAAAAGCCAAGTCACTAGAGCTGTAACAGTTTACACTGGGAAAGGTCTGTCCTCATCTATTTTTATTCACACGTATGAATCACACTTCTATGCACCATAATAGCTAGAAATAAAACAGTAGTCCACCTCAAAGCTTTAAATTACTCAGGGCTTAATTAAGAGTATGATAGAACAGATTCAAAATTTAAGATACATCCAGTAGGTAAATTAATGTAGCCACAAGATCATGTGTCTGCTGTACACCTCAATCTGGTAGCTTCATGCAGAACAAATTTCCCACTCATTTTTCCCCCTAGACATAACAGAGTAGTGTAATAACTATGATTACCATTATACAAAAATTAAACAATTTTGAAATTGCAGGGTTTGGAAACATGACTATCATATGTATGACAAAGAAAAATGGTATCTTTCTACACCAGCTTATCTCATCTATGGATGAGGGCTGGATCTTGGCCCACTCCAGTTGCTTCGTGACACTCTGCAGTTTTCAAGCAACTGTAGGGCTGGGGCAGACAGGTCCCTGAGCACTCTTCCTGCGTCAGAGAGGCAGAAGAGTGGCTATAAATTGATACTTCTGAGCCTCTATAGAAAGGTCACTCCCTCTGACTAGGAATACAACGAGAGTGCCTTAAAACAAGAACATCAAGTGTCTTTTTAGAGAGCCCCTGCTCACTTTTAATTAGGGTGATGTTGGGCGAGTGGTCTCTCAAAAGGTGAAATATCTCAGAAAGATGACAAAAACTCTCTAGTCTTATCCATAGAATCATACAATCATAGAATCGCTAGGGTTGGAAAGGACCTTAAGATCATCTAGTTCCAAC